>JBDFRD010089391.1:0-13627 GCA_039654405.1 Bullina lineata
CTCTGACTTATGTGACAGTTGGTCACACCTCTTGCTCAGCCAAGCGGTAACTAAGTGGCCGCTTCCTCGTCGCCGTGTGTTGTTTTTTTCCTTTCCTTCTTAACTTGTGTTTACTCCATATCATTTTTCTTCTCTTTAATGTGTCAAAAATCTTGAGCGTTGGTTCCATTATGCGTTTTTATTTAAGTTAGCTGTCATTTCTCATTTTACTTGTTTATGTAGTTAGTAATACAAGTGCGGAGCACTGTTCTCAGAACGGGCTGATGCAGATAGATAACTGAATACTATAGATTAATCGATTGAACATTCTCTCGCGTTGTCTTTCAATAGGAGCAACAAATACCCTGAAATTAACAACATGATTGTTTGGAAGCACCTGACAGAAAGATGTACCCCTGTATAATACCACAGATGTAAATTGAAAAAAAATGTGGCATTCCTACATTGTTGCTGGAGAATTTTTTTTTTTAATTCTCAAGCACGCCGGGTAAATTACAAAGAGAGTTGGTTGTGCAGCGCAGCCTATGTCTTTGCAAGAATGCACCGCTGGGTTGTCGATCTTTCCACCGAAGCGTTTAGTGCGAAATAGTACTCTCTCTCATGAATGAAAGTAATGATAGACAGATTCTTAAAAAAAAATTAAAATCTCCTCAAAATGGGATCTCACCACACACAAATTTGACAGATCGAGATTAGATTAGAAAAAAAGAACATCTGAAACTACAAGTTCGAACAGAAATCAATGAGGCTGTGAATTGTTGACTTGGTCTACGTTTAGTGATCCGGTGATTCCGCATCAAAGCCATGGTAGGGCTAATGGCGACTGTGTTTCTCTCAATTTCTGATTTGATAAAATTGGTTTTCACTTTTTAAAAAAATACCATCATTAAAACATTTTATCAATACCCGCACGTTCATCTCTATAGAAAACACAATCTGTATAATACAACAGTTGATATTTTTTAGACCCCAGAAAAAAGCCTTTATGGGACACAGGTTTGGGCCTAGCTCAATTATAGCACAATTGTACAGCATAACTCATATGATTTGTAATAAGAAAGTCAGTCGACATTCTGTTAGGTTTCAGTACAACTTCAGATTGCATCTTTCCTTTTTTTAAATCATTATTTATGCTACTCCATGTTCTCATTTGATGCCTGACTTCATACAGAATCCTGTAGTCTGATTTATACTTAGTGCATGATATGGGATGCATATTCTGAGATGATCTTTGACTCTACCCCTGAAGAAATATATGCTTATTATCATAAGAAAATACTTGGCTATCCTGAAGGTAAAACAAAAAGAAGTTAAACCACAGGTAATTCTGGTCTGTGTGCTGCCATTTTTTTTTTTTTTTAATTTTTGAATTGTGTTGTATTTTAACAGAGACTTCATATAATAGTACTGTCCATGTAATTATAAATTTAATATTGCAACTCACAATGCATTACATCTGAGGAGTGCGTCAGTTTGGGTACACCCTCCTGTATGCAATTTCACTACCATCTGCTGCTTTAATGTGTTTCCAGGCTCCGGCTGAGCGACTGGGATGCCACCCCCAGACAGGATTCTCCGATATCACCTCACATCCATTCTTCCGCCCTATTGAGTGGGAGCAGTTGGAGCAGAAACAGATTGTTCCCCCTTACAAGCCTCACATCCGCCACGAGCGTGACCTTGAACACTTTGATCCTGCATTCACTAATGAGCCAGTCTGCTTGACCCCTGATGACCAGTAAGTTTTGAGTTATAAATGTGTGACAAATAGTTGTGTGTTTATACATTTGTGTTTTGGTCTTTTTGTTAAGTCTGGTTACCATACTGTTCTTAGTCTTCTCCATGAGTGTGCTTCTTTTTTTTTTCTTTTTTTTTTTTTTTTTTGTGGAGAAAGGTTATTTTGAAATATTTTCATGCAAGCGCATTGTCAACTGAGATATAGATCTACTTTTTTCCTTCATGTTGTCTTGTAAAGACCACATTGTCAAAGCATTAGTACCCCATTGTGTCTTTGAATGCAAAGCCTTTACAAGCTGTGTGTTTCTATGATTTTTTTTATTCACCTATGCTTTTGACTGATTGTACTTATCATTTCTTTCACACTTTTTAGGAAAACCATAAGCGAAATTGATCAGTCGGAGTTTGATGGCTTTGAGTATGTGAATCCCTTACTAATGTCAATGGAGGACTGCGTATAAAGAAGGAAATTCCAGTGGAGGAATTATGGAAATACCTGCTTGGAAACCATTTCCTTAGATCTTTCTACTTAACCTTTTTAGACTCTTTGAAGGAGAGGTTGTTTTGCATGTTGATTTTCCAATACTTACACGTGCTGTGGAACAAATATTGTTGGCAAAAATGTGAAAGAAAATTTAATCTTCTTTTCTGTTCTTACAATTTTTCATTGCATTGATGTATTTATAGGTTTATAGTATAACAATCATGTTGCATACTTTGGTTCCAGCAAATCAGCATGTCTATGATGTAACTGTCCAGCATTTATTAAAGTTTTTTGAAGTGTAATGATTTCTTGACTAACTATTGATATTACACAGGTGTATATTTTTTATTTTGAATTCTTCATACTTTCTTATTTGTAATATACTTACAGTTTTCACCTTAATGATTGGTATGGACACGCAAACATTTGCAAAAAAAAAAAAAAAAGGAAATAACTGCTCCTGTGTAGGCTTTCCTGGTCAGGTCACCACATCATTCTAATCATTCATTCTGGCTGTCAGTCACATTAAACTCATTATCCTCATTGTTTGCCTTTTTTATGTTTGTATAGTGGTAACCATGGATAAACCAAGTTTTGGTCAAGAACTGTGAAGAACATTTTGGAGAGGTGTTCATCCTTCACAGTATACACATGAGCAAACAAAAATAAATAAACCAACTACATAAACAATGCATTCTTCAGAGACTACATTTATTTAATAATAATATATATCCAAATAAGTGTTTACAATTTTACCTCAGTTGTCAGTGTTTGTTTTTTAAGTGTTTTGAAAGTTCATACATATACAAGATGGAGCATCTGCCTGGTCTGATGTAGCAATCATTCATCGTGTTCTCTGAATATTGTCTGAGAATGATCAAGTCATGAAAAAAAAGAGGTCACAAAATTTAGACTGCTATCCTAAAAGCTCATCTCATGACCTCATGTTCTGAGACTAGAATGTGTTTTAAGTCAGTCCCGTATGAAAGAAATGCATCTTATTTTTAAAAGCTGATTTTAAGAAGTCACCCTTTTCATCTTTTTCATCCTAATGAGTAAAGCTTGTGACGCAGTCTTTTTTTTTTAAAAATTAGAAAATCTTGATTTGATATAATTTTTTAAACTCCCTTTGGTGCTTATATATCTTCAATTGTGCTGCTGATTGTTGTGTAGCTGAGAATTATTTTCAAAGTTATTATTAGTCGCTGGCTGACTTTGATGATAGCAGTGTCTTTGTTGAAGGAAAACTCACAGGATTTATTTCACTATTCATATGATCTCTGGCTCCACTGAAGTCGGAGACGGAAAAGACAAGTCTTATGTTTCCTGTTTTTCTTTGAGAGTGGATGTGAAATATATCATCTGCAATTGTTGAAAAATTGCGAAATATCCTGTAAATACTATTGTCCATGATGAAGATCTGATGCTATTAATACTATTATCCATTGTTCATATTCAATACAAGGGTCAGTTTTTAAGTTTATGTACTCATATATCCCTATTGACAGAGTCACTACGATTCTTTAGACAGTCTTTTAGATGTATTGAAAACACCAGGTAATTACATTTATCATTGCAGGCTTGCAATGGAAACAAAATATTTGTTGGGATGCGAGTGATATGAGACTGTTATTGCAGTTTTCCCCAGGATTCAAAGGCTTTGGGTGAACATTTTGTGTAAGGGCCACTCAAAGATAACTCTCCTTGTTCTTTGACTGGCCTTGTGAGTCAGTTGTAGTGAAAACAGCATTCAAAAAATGTGTCAACTTACAAGACTTCAAATATGGCCCTTGTATTGCTTTCTATTGTTTCACTGAGAATACCAGTTTGATACTCTTGAATTCATCATAATCTGATTTTCATGTTCTTTGATCCATAAACTCCTAACACTTTGAATTTGTTTTCCTCCTTTTTTTTTAACCATTGTATGCCAGACTGAATATTTGGCAACTATTCCAGCAAGCCTAATTTTTTGTATCCTCCCTTACGTATTACCACTGATGGAAAATGAAGTACATTCATTAGTCCCCCTATGGTTTTTATTTCTGTTTCTTGTTTAGTAATTTCAGATTCCTTTGCTGCAGCCTTCGTTGTGGAGTGAAGAGCATATTTCTACTTCTAGTCGAACTGAAGATTAAGTCTTTGCACATTCCATAATTCTCAGCTTCGCGCAAAAAAAATTTTTGAGCAGTTCACTAAACTACCAGAATCTTAGTTGTTCCTTTTTTTTTCCCTTTTTATGCATATTTATGAAACATCAGGAATATAAAACTTAGAAGAAGAAAAAAAATATGTTCCAGCAAGAATGTTTTATTTCTTATTACTGTTTTAACATTCCTGTTGCTCCAATGTTTTGATTTGAGGTCAGCTAGAATTAAAGCTTTTGATTATTGGAGATATTCTATTTACACTTAATTTTTGGTTGTGAATATTGTACAATAATCCTGTTATTTCAAGTAAACAATTAGCATTATTTTGTTATTCATATATATATGTTTATTTAATAGCATTTGTTTTGCATTGTTGAATTTAATTTTTCAGTGTAACAAATGTTTTTACCCTGAGTTTTTGTTGTAACACTGCTGGTACAATATAATTTATAATAGGTTTGAGAGTATCTAGAAGCATGAATGCATTTTTTTTTGTCTTTTCCTTTTCCTCCTCTTCTATTTTCATTGTGTTAACACAGTAGGCAACGGCTAAAACATAATCTACAGGACCACAAGTTTGTTTTTAAACTAGTGAAAGTTTTATTTCATCTAAAGGAGACCTAAAAATGTCGATTTGCATCTTTTTTTTTTCTTTTTTCTAGGTTGACTATTTATTGTTTCATAAGTAAATAAGAGATGTTAGGTGCTCATCATCATCAAAAGCTGCATCTTTAAAAATTGAAACTCTATTTTATCTTGATAAGTGAAATAAAAATGAGAGTGACAAAGCCAAAAGTGATAAGATCTAGTCACACACCTGCTGCTTCTAAAAATAATTCTATGTTTTATTCATGAAATCGAGTACCAATCTGCATTTGTATTAAATTTCATTTGAAAATGCACTCTGATACACAAACTGGGGTGACAGTCAGCTCTTGTATTTGAAGTTTGTGACGGTAAGGACCGCTCTTTCTTTATTTTTTCCCTATCCCTATCTCTTATTTTTTTCCCTTTCCCTTTAATGGTTATGCTGCTGTCATGTAGGAGACTAAGTCTTAAAGGAACAACAAAATTAGCCGTGGGCTTTTCATAAAAGAGAAGAAAAAACTACAATGCCCATCATAATTTGTCTTTGCTTTTGTTTAAAGTTTTTGTCCTTTTCTCCCTCGTCCCCTCTATTAACAATGGAAAACTGAAGAAAAGTCCAAGCTACTTTCGCTGTTTACAATTTTATGCTTGGGGAAAAATAGGGGTTGGGTTGGGTGTGCTGGAAGTTGAGCAGGCCTACAGTATTTGACTCGAGTTCTTTGTCAGTATTGCTGTCAAGTTTCTTTTTGAATTAACGATGAAGAGAAAGAGTCAAGGATGCTTATTTTTATCATTTATGGGCTATTTTCAAATCGACTGTTTTTGAAATAATAGCTGCCTACTGTATTCATTTTTAAAACAAGAAAATGCACGATCTCTGGAAAAATCCCTCTATTCTTTTGTAAGCCATCCCATATCATGGCTATTGACAAACTGACAATTCCAAAAGCCATCACTTTAGGCTATTGGTCAGCATTGACAGAATTCTTAATTTGTGGCAATACAAGTACGCTGACTGAGAATGGTTGTGAAATGCATGTGGATTGGCCAGTTTGCATGTTTGCTGCTATATGTTACGCTGATCTGGGATTTTTTTTCAAATGACGACAAAATAAGAGTGAAGTAACTTTGTTTGGTTTTTTTTGCCATGCTGTTTTGCGTGATAGGTAATAAGTCTGGTTTAATATTCTTTACGTTGGATGTTAAGTGTTGATTGTAGATACTTTTGTATGTCTACTAATCTCTAGTACATTGTGATTGAAGGTGGTGGTTGTAGTTCAGTGTTGTCTGTGAATGATCTGTCTCATCTCAATATTTACGATTCTTTTTCTTTCTCTGTTTATTCGTCTGTCTTTCTGTCTGTTACTAGAATTACTGCCTTTGTCTCTCTGCCTTTCTGTTTGTCAGTATGACTCTCTTTTCTCTCTCTCTCTCTCCTTCACTATCTCTTATATCTCCTGTCTCTTTCTTTCCCCTTAACTTCTGTTTTACTGCTCATAACCAAATGCATGTCTACCTCTTTCTTGAGAAAAATAAACAAAACATGAGAGACCTGAATCTTCTCTCATATTTTAAGATTTTGTGCCACCATTTATTGGAAATGCAAGGAAGCTCTTTCCCACTGTTTCCATCCAACATATTCCAATCATCATTCCTGTGTAGCGGGACAAATTTCAACTTCCATAATTTAACTCTCAGAATGATAGCACCGAGAAGGGTCATGATCCTGTGTATTTTGCGCAAAGACTCTATTATCTCCGTATGTATTATATTTCAAGTAATGAATTAGTGTTTCAATCCGAAGGTTAACAAGGCTTAAATATTTAATATTACATTGCAACATCTTTGTGGTGTCGTGACTGGTATGTGCATCTTTTAAAACCATTCTTTTCCATTAGATTTCTGTTAAAATTGTCATCAAAGTACTTAAGACATTCTGTATACATAGTTGGGTATAATCTAAAGAATCTAAATAGAAGTTTAAAAAAAGGAGATCAAATTATTGACCTTGCAGGTCTTTCACTATTTTAATGTATGATGTTTTTGTTTAAAAACTCGTTTGAAATTGAAAGGAAGAAAAGGGACTCATAAGATAACGTCTCAACAATATGTTAGATATGAAAATATTAAATACAAAGGCTAAGGGTTTGAAGATGAAGTTTTCGTGTGAGTTTTATGGAAATGAAATGTAATGTCACATAGTCTCAAAAAGTCACAATATTCACTTTAGGAAAGGAAGACTACCAAATGTGAGAGGTCAAAAATATATAATTATCCTGCTAGTGCTTTAGGTTTGTAGTTTCATTAACGTTCTATCAGAGCCTTTAAATTTGAGGCTATTCAATGTAAAGACATTAGGTCCCCCCCCCCCCCCCCCCCTTTTTCCTTTGAATGGTACACACACATTCTCTAATCAAAATAAAAATGATGGTGCACTTGCATTTCACATATATATATATATATTTAAGGTACTGTTTTATTTACATTTTACACAATATTTGTTATTCTTATTGTCATTGTATATTGCACATTGCTGTTCTTTTCATTTGATAATAAAACATCATTTCCGCAAACCTTCGATCGGATAGGGGTGGCTTCTTCAGTTTACAAGATCTCACTCTTCTAAAGATTTGATGTGTTGATTTATTTGATTGTAACAAGTTGTATACTTCGCTACATGGAAGGGGTTTTGATTTTAATAAATCCAAAAAGAAATGAGTGCTTTTAAACAGAACAAACCATTCTTTTTTTAACTTTAAGAGGAATTATGTCTGTTTTACTGAAACAATTTCACTGTAATAAATATATCCATGTCTTTTAACTAATATCACCAGTTATTTCAGCAAGATTACCATTATGTTCATACGCACATATCAACTGACTCATTCTTTGTAAAGCCTCTCATCATTTTGTCAGAAGAGGAACTTTGTTGTGAGCAAGTGAACAGTATTAGCTTTACAATCTCCAAATGGAAAATAATTTTTTGTTGGCTTTTCTGCACTCCCATTTTTCCCAAAATGAGTCAGTAAACTGCAGCGAAGGTTGAATCGATTGTTTCTGCTTTTCAGAATTGCACAGTTCCTGACTGCTGTGAATTCTTTTCATTCCCTCCTCAAAAGAGAAAAAGAATGTGTTGGTCTGGTGCATTATTGTCGACATCAACACATTCTTTCTCTAGTCTGAGGAATACATGTTGACTAACTAACTCTAGACTATGAATTAGTTTCCAAGGGTACAATTCCCTCTCCCTCATGGCTTCCATTCTTAACAAAACTGATACTCTGTACTGTGATGGCCATACATTTTGAATGGTACTCTATTAATGAGACTTTGATGTTGATTCACTGTTGTGTACCAAAAACTTATATATAATGTCTGCCTTAGTATTGTGTGCTTTCAGTGTTCCTTTTTCTTGAAGAAAACTACACGGGAGCTATTTTGAAAAGATGTTCTGTGTCTAGGATTAATTATGGCTTCTATAAAAGATTAATTACAAATAAAAAAATTACGTATGAATGTTTTTTTTCCCCACTTTATAGTTCTTGATGCATTTCATGACAGTCAGAGGTGGAGACAACTGGTGTAGCATTAGTAATTAAAAATAATTATGGATGTATGTTTTTTTTTCCTACTTTATAGTTCATGGTCCATTTTTGCAACTTGTTTGTCCCCTTCCAAAGGATAAATATAGTGAACTTTTTATTTCTGCTTCCTGTTGGACAATGAAAGGTTGCTTTATGCTTTTCTAAGTATCAGTTATTTAGAGAAGTTACTTCATAATACTAGTCAAAGAAAAAGGCCCAAAGAATCACTTTAAACACATTCCTATTATAGAACAGGTTGAAATATTGATTACTAACAATGAAAATATGTCACTGACACTGTACTGATTGGCTGAACTGGGGATTGATGCCATCATAAAATCTGAAAATATCAAATTAACTACATGTACATCATTAAATATTTTGCAAAGGAAACCTGTTTTTGCCGTCAAAGAAGAATGGGGATAGACTACCAAATACCAGTGGCGCAGAAAGGAAGAAAATATAATATGCATATCATAATTAGTTCATTTACAGTCCCTGCTCCGGCAACGAGACTTTTAGTAAGCAGATGCCTCGTTGTTGTTTTTTTCATATGAAATAGTTAATTATCTGTTAATTTACTAATATTTTTACACTGGTCTTTGCAACCTTCTGTGTTTTCAATTTGGAAGGTCTTACTTCTTCTTGTCTTCAATAGATAAGTTTATGTCTCTCACATTATTTGACATATGCTCATGCTTATTGATTAGGAGTGTCGTCTCAAAAATCGTAAGATTTTAAAGAGCATGCCAAGATTTTTATGCTCCAAAGTTATTCTGAGTGGGAAAAAAGAATAAAAAAAACAACGGAAAATAAAACCCAGTATATTCAACCAACTGTACAAAATTTATAACAATTGGACGGTGTGTAAAAAAAATGTATTAAAACCCACTTTTGTCCCTTACAAATTTGTTTTTCGATGTGATATTCATAGACCTCTAAGTAATGTACAGAACATAATAATTCACAATGGAGTTGCATGCTTTTGGGGATATTTTTAAGAGGCTTAATTTGAATGCTTTTATGACGATAATTTTGAGAAAATTGCCTTTCATTACTACTTGTAATAATTTATTGTGCCCAGAGAAAGACAATTTCTGATATTACATAGTGATCTTATTTCTTTGGAAAAAAATAGTTATTTCTCTGGAAAAAGAGAGAAAAATCTTAAAGCACTTATGAGCTTAATGGTGGCCTCTAACACTGAGGTATCTGAGAAGAAAGAGGAACTTGGAAAATTTATGATATAATACATGTACCCAAAATTAAGTCAGTCAGTTTTCTGAAGAGTCATATGTTTAGGTAATATCAACTAGAATTGTGGTAGGTATAGGTGGAATATCCTCAAGTCAAGTCCGCATGGAAATTATTGTTTTGACACGTGTCATATCTTGACAACATATCATGTCTGTTTTACACATTTCTTTCTGAAAGCAGCCAAATTCACTTTTAATGAAGACGTTTTGGCTATTTTTGGGGATAAAGCTTGTTCTACCTAGTTTCTTTGAACTGTTTTAAAAACTGTGTATATCTGAATGTAGGCTTTTAGTACAGATAATAATAGTTAAGCTTTGCCACGACCAAGGGGATTTCATGACCATCAGAGGGGGAGGCAACGGCTGCAGGTTCAACAATGCAGCCTTCGCACGAACCTCAGGATGGGTTAAGGGATCCGTTAGTTGACTAGTAGTGTAGGTATATTTTTTTTCTCCGTAATTTTGTCATTAGTTTGTACAGGACTGTTACCACGTGATGTACTGGTCTTATGTACCATACCGTGCTGTAAGGGCTTGCTACCTTTTAGGTGTTGATGTTTCCTTCTGGGTTTTTTAAATTTATTTTGGCACTCCACCATACGAATTTATTTGTACAGAACTGCAATTTACGTAATAAAACAAAGCTATACGTTTCCTGGAACTTTTTGTAATTTACATTTATTTTTTGTTTACTTTATGTAATCGTTGTTGTTGGGTTTGTTTTCCATACCATGCAACGCGCCCCTGAGGGAACAGTGTAGTTATGTTGTATCAGGTTTACAACTACGTTCTCCTACAAGGAGTGCATAATAAAATTTGGTTTCACTCGAAATGAACCCGAGATTTTTCGGTCTACTGTCCAACTCACGTTCATAAGGCCATAAGCATTGTCCTTTTGACGTATAGACGGTTTTGTGACGCGGCTGTCATTTGAAAACGTCTTTACAAAAACTTGGAAAACATCGGGGACGCATGAGTCAGGTTTTAAGTTGGGTTCCTCTTTATTGTCGAGTCAGTGTATACGAGGCTTTCCGAGTAAAATATTATATTTGGATTTCATTTCCTTTATAACATTTGATTTTCTCTGTTCTTTTCATTTCCATCGGATAGTATAGGATGTTTACTCAAGGAAGAAGAAGAAGAATGAAAAGAACCCGCGTATTTGTATTTTTGATGTGAATGAGTACATCTCGTGTGACGCATAAATTCCTAGCGAGTTCGCTGTGCCTGCCATTTTCACCCTGAAGACGGCGGTGTCAGGACGTCGGGCCCGTCGTTGATGTGGTTTCACAAAAGAAAAAAGAGAAAAGCCGGCTGATGTACCCATACCAAGACCGACCGTCCTGCCACGTCACTTTGTACGGCCCGAAAACGGCGGTGTCGGGCGTGCTGTTTCAGATACCATTCCCCCCTTTTTTATCTCCCCTTGTTTGCTGCGCGTCTATAAATAGACATTTTGTAATGAAGTGCTGATTTTCTTCCAAGAATCTAGGCTAGCCTACATCTAGATAGACATATTTCCGCCAGTAGACCCAAGGCCTACGTATAGGTACAAGATGGAAGACGAGAATTTTGCGGAACAAGCACGACAAGCTATACATTTACGACAAGACTTAGTTGTAGTTATTGTATGGGGTGGACCCAAAATCGTCTTTGGTAACGTTGCCGCCTTCTTTTTAGCCACAATAATAGCAGCAGCTTTCTTTTGCTGCTACACGCAATTTAATAGGCGGCACTGTCTGATCGTCTGGTTCCGGTGGCGGTATGGGTAGCGCAGCCGGCAAAAATGAAGACGTCGGTGTCAGGTCGTCGGGTCCGTCTTTGGTGTGGTTCTCACAGTGGCTGACACGACTATCTGGTGTAGAGTAAAACTATCTGGCGTCGCTGAACCCTGGCGTAGTGGGCAGGTGAAATTTCAGCAGGCTGGAAGAAATAGGCCTACTTTTTTGCTAAAGCCATCTAACAAAAACCTTACTATTATTCATACCGAAGTCCTTAGTCAAGTTGTTCTCAAGAAGGTAAAATATGCAACTGGGAAGTAAAACCCAAATTCAGTAGAACTTTAATCTAAATCACCTTCAACCTACTACACTTTCGTGCAGCTTTCCTCACCGGAAATGAAGTGATAAGAAGAAGGAAAACAACGCAAACATTAAACAATGAAGAAATTATTTAATATTAAGAATAAAGTCAACTGGACGAAACATTATACAGCAGGAACAAACAGAAGGCGCATCAATGAAATCATCAGTAAGAAAGACAAAGAAAAACAACAATATTTACCATACTATATATTGATGCCCTTGCAATTGTTTTACATTTTTTTAAACATTTAAAAAAAAATGCGCAGTTGTGAATAATCTTCTTCGGCTGAGCTTCTAAACCTTTTTTTTCTGTTTATAGACTTGTGTGTTCTATAACTATTATTTTAATTTTCTTTTAATGTTCTTTATACACATACCAAAACATGACATTGATTAAAACCGTAGAGTTCCCAATATGTATCTCTATCAATTAAGCCACATTTTTATTCCATATACAAAATAATAATATAACTGACTTTTCCATGTTGATCTAATCAACGTGAAAGAACTATCTATCAGTTTTTGACGTATTTGACATGATAACTTTGCAAAGAGAAACCAGTTGAAGCAAGCTGCGTTTTTTGAGCTATGACTACAGTCTAAATATACAGCTATTTAATACGCCTGTACAAACTGATAAGACAGAACAGCTATAGTAACCTTTATATGTGGCATGAAATGTCATTTATTTTTTGTACGTTAAACTTACTGGCTGGAAATACAGCATTATATTGCCGCATACGACCTCTTTTTTTATGAAAACGTAGAATTGTAAAATCTAGCGCTTTCAACAGTCACAGGGTGTATGTATTCTTTTCCTCTTTAATGTGTTACTGTCTGTGAAAAGAAACGCAATTAACGTAATTTAAATGGCAGAGTTTGGGGAATCCTGGAACCGGACCTGCAACATAGACACTGGAACGACAGGAAGCACGGGAGAAAGAGAATCTAGAATCAAGATAACTGTCTAACACGGAGTGACTGGCGACATGACGTTAAAATTGGAAAGCGTACAGGTAAGCCTTGATTTCTTCTTCAATATGCTTTCTGTTTTATCTTTGTATAGACCCACATCCCCAGTTCCCTTTGCTTGTTGTGAGTAGGCCTACGTCTTCAGTTCCCTGTGCTTGTGCAATGATGGGCTGATTCTGCTTGATGGACTTTAGTGCCTTTACTTGTTTCTGGTTAAGTCTGTTATACTTCCTGTTTGAGCTGTCTGTTTAGTTGGGCCCAGAAGATCGGAGTGTCCGAATACCTCAAGCAGCGGTCGTGTTGGGTGTCAAGGAAGCCAACAATCTCTGGTGGGTATCGACTCATGCATGCAGAGACCTAGGAAGAAAGTGATACTTGAGTGTGTCCTTGGAATAAAGGCGTATGGGTGTTTAATACGACAATAATGATTATTATTCCACTAAATAGCGAACATGCAGTAATACGAATGTTACAATTAACTTACAATGCTTTTTATTTATTTGGGTGATATTAATGACACTTCATTTAGTTAGAGTTCGGTTGCTTTTATCATAATATTTTTAGATAACTGCATACCTTAGAAGAAGCTGTTGTTTTGATTTTCACTAACATGGTATTTAAGGCAGGGGAATCAACAAAAAAGTATTTTTTTTAGCTTCTTGGCTCGAATGATGATGATGATGATCATGATGATGAGATGATGATGATGAAGATGATGATGATGATGATGATGATGATGATGATGATGATGATGATGATGATGATGATGATG
>JBDFRD010089502.1:0-13625 GCA_039654405.1 Bullina lineata
AGCTTATCCCGGTTTCGGTAGCATGAAGTGGAACAGATGATTTTTACATCATCTCCTAGACAGGACGCTAGTCTGTCATAGTCTTACTTCCCCAGCACTTACTTCCAATTCGCACCTGGGTGGGGAGAGGAAAAACGGTGTGGAGTGTCTTTCCCAAGGACACGACACTGTCGCCTCCTGTATTCGAACCCTGGACATAATTTGTATGGTAGAACAAAAATGATTTTACAAATACTCATTGTGTAACTTTTAATATTGTGAACTGTTGACATCATTAGAAGTGCCGGCAGCCAAGTTGCTATGTTGATGCTATCTTTTGAAACAGCTGCTGTAGATTGTTACTTCCTTTTGAAAGTGGTAAATAAATGCTTCCTTGATTTGGAAATTGATTTAAAGGTAAAATCTAAGACTATCTTATAATCTATGGACTCCCTATGGACTCTTTGTTGTTCATTATTGTTTCAGTTTTGACAAGATTCAGAAAGAGTTCACCGATTCATTGATTAACTTTTGATAATTTCTAACCATATATTATTTATCAATTAATTCAGTTATGTCTCTGGAGATTTTTCCAGAGTCATGCTCGTTGGGATATTTTACTGAATGTGTTTATTTCCTTTCCTTAATGTTATATACAAGGAATCATTTTCTTTTTTTCTGTGTTGTCATAAATGTTTTTCTCTACTTAAGGGTTACGGGTGAAAGTGGTCATGTTGTCTATTTGGTTACCTGGTGCTGTCATGTTATGGTGCAAACATCAGCTTTTTCAACCGCAAAATTGTTTATTTCTTTGATAACTTTTCTGAGAGATATGCGGCGTATTCTTTGCTTTTTTCTTCCTTTTTATTCCGTGTCTTATTTTCCACATTCATGTGTTCTGATATTTCAAACAATACTTATAACTTGTGATTAGAGAACTTTTTTTTAGAGGTCTTCTGAGAATAATTTCTGTAACTCCTTTTTAAAGAATCATCTTTTTATTAAATATTATTCAATAAAATTTCCCACCCTAAAAAAATATTTTTATGAAGCTTTTCATTACATTCAGTTACAATTTACAATTTACATTTTTTACAATTTACGACCTAAGATTTATCAGATTTTATGTCTATGCAAAATTTTAAAGAGGAATAATTTTAGCATCGGAGTGAAGATGAGAGCGGGAGTGACTATTCAACCAAAAGTTAGTCAAATGTTTGTGGACTGCTGTGATAAAGGATTTTTTTTATATGAATACCATAGTAGTTCTGCTGCCTATGTTTTGGCAGTTATGTTTCATAAATTTGATAAAAAACATAATTGTGTGCATAATTTCTCATGGGTAATATTTGAGGTCTCTTTCAAAACACAATATTTTGATTTCTTTACTTATTACCAACATAATATTGTTTTTGATAAAATGATGTATTATATATTTTTATAAAATCTATATGTGTTTAAAAAAGTTATGTCCAAGGAAAATGGTTATTACTTCATTTAACTATCTCAAAGTGGAATGATTTTAACTTTATCCTATTGAAAATCAAACCTTGAAAAACTCAAATCAAATGTTATTCAAATGTTTGTGCACAACTGGGAGAAAGAATTTTTTGTAATAAACACAACAGTAATAACACAAGTTTTTGGGTGCTGTTATTATGTTTCACGAAATCTGATAAGTAGGTAATATTATATTTAATTTTTTGCATAATTTCAGGTATAAGGCTTTAATGACTTAAAAAAAAAAGAATATATTTTTACTCTTTACTGGCCACCAATATTATATAGATCTTTTTGGTAATATGCTATCAAGTCGTATAAAATGTAGAATATTTGAATAAAATGAATGCAGTCTGCTCTTCTTCTATGACGCCAAGTTGATCTCTTCTTACAGAGGTATTATAATCAGACTGTGAATAAGATACTCATTTCTATAGTTTCATGCCAAAAAAAAAAAAAAAGGGGTGAAAATCAGTGCTGAAGATGGGGAATTGATTATGCACAAATATTTATTGTTATTCATATTTTCAAAAGCACATTGCTTGCCACAGACTACCCAACCAAAAAGTTCTGGTAGATTATTTTCTGAACAATGTCATTTGATATTTTACATCTTAATTATACCACATTAACATTTTGATGCTTTGCAGCAACCATTATGCCTTTTTTTCTATTTTCTACATACATGTATCATTTTTTACTGTAGATGTTTATGTTTATGAGAATATAATTCTATTTTCGACCCACCTGAGTTTGTCTTTTATTATTTATAATTTTTTTTTTTAATTTCTTGAAATCTCCAGTAATGAAACATTGTTTGCATAATATTCTATGAAAAAAGGAAATTTAATTGTTTTAAAACTTTTAATTTTTAACTTGCTTTATTACATTGAAAACTGAATTTCTATTGGTGTACATACTACATTGGAAATTCTAATTGCAGATTTCTTTTATTATTATAAAGAGGAACATTTTCTTTAATTTTTCTTCTAATGACCTAGATTGTAAAGAGTTGATAGTTTAAAAACAGGATATTACCCTATTACAATCAGGTCAGAATGTTTCACTTTCTTACCAGCAAAATGATCATACAACATTTTTTTTTTCTGTAGACCTAAAGTTTTTTTTTTTTATGAACTCCACAAAAATTGCAATGTACCGGTATATAAAATATAATTTTCACCAGAAAATTGAAAAGAAAAATCTGTAAATAGCTGCAACTGTACCAGTACCATACTTACCCATACATAACAATACTGGAGAAGAAACTTATACTTAGCTAAATTTATCAAAATGGTAACAAAAAGGAAGAAATAAGAGAGTTAACGCCCGGCCTTTAAAAATATTCTTTTATTACCATTACATACATTTCATACAGCCATTAAAACTAAATGTCTTGGACAAAAAGGACGGAAAGAAAGCCAAACGTGATTTCATTGTGTAGAGAATAATAATAATAATAGTTGTTTCAGTCTTGCTGTTAATAAGGCTTTGTGATCAACAACCGTGGAATCAAATCAAAAGAACACAGAGATGCTCAACTGAGCGATACATTAATTAATTTAATGTTTTTTCATAGAGAAATGTGAGAAAAACCCAAACTGCAAAAATTCAGGGAAAGGTCAGAAAACTTTGACCTATAACCTGGTGGGTGGGCACTCCAGCTTGTGATTTACATATCCTGATATACGCAGACCCTGCAAATCGTGACCAATAGGCTATAGATCATGCAAAAATGTGACCGGTATAATATCCTGATATACATAGATCCCACGAATTGTGACCTATATCTGGACTACATCATGGATCCTGTAAACTGTGAAAAATAAAAATCCCGACATACATATTCCCACAAATTGTGACCTGTATATCTTATATGTTGTGACATATATGTCCTTATACACAATGATCCTGCAAATTGAGACCTGCATATCCTAATATACAAATATAGATCCAACATATTGTGACTTATAAATTTTAATCCTGCAAATTGTGACCTACATATCTGATAGTGATACATAGACCCCACCAAATCAATGTGACCTATTTATCCTGATGTACAGGTACTGCAAGTTATGACTCGATACCCCAATAATATATAAATAGATCCCACAAGATGTGATCTATTATATATCCTGGTATAAAAAGGTCCTGTAAAACGTGACCTATACATCATGATATACAATGCAATTTGCGACTCATACATCCTTATGTTCACACCCAAGTTTTTGCCTGAAAATCGCTACAGGGCCACAGATGACTATATGTTTTAACATTTCAATAATTTTTTTATTTGTGTTGGGCCATTCACTCAAGTCTGGAGTGCACCACCCAGGTATCTGCCACTTATTTGTATATCAGCTTACTCTGCTTTGTTTTATAAAGGCAGTAAAGGTGCTGCTCACTTGGTCTTGGCTCAATGTAAACCATCAGAAGCAACACCGTGTCGTTATCACCGCACACGAATTACGAACACACACATAAACACGTCCAGCAGGTGAGTACTATGTCAAACTGTGGTTCAGGCCTTAGACAAAATATTCATAAACTTATTTACCTTCTAAGGGGTAAAAAGGTAAAAATGTTCCGGTAAAAAAAATGTAGTCACATTTCCTTTCAGAGTACACAACTGACATACATATTCAAAGAAAACTCATACCTCATCACAAAAGCCATTTCCCATTATGTTCTCTACATAGCAATGGAAAAGAATTATATCAAGTCCTGAATAAAAATATTCACGGGATAAAAGTATATTCAATAGAATGAGGCAAACACAAAAGGTATTTGAAAGGTATTTATAAGAAAAAAAGTGACTGATTAACACTATTTACAGGTACTAGTTTTCTCATCCACGGAACTAAGTTAACAGATTCAAAGCAAAGTAACTCATAACAATTAAATGTCTTTTGTGAGGAAAAAAGAATGCCATCTTATGATTTTCTTACAGAACACAATATCAACTTTTAAACAATTCTGTCTATGTATTCCATGCTACAATCAATTCATGATCGAACACGTGATTCACAGATCTCAATTAACAAACCAGTTTCAGCAGTGATGAAAGATCAACATTATGAATAACTTAATCAAGGCATTTACAGATGGAAGGACCCAGAAGTGCTTGACAAAAGAAAGAGAGATCAGTAACAACCAGAAAGAAATGCTAACAACAAAATTAAGATTCTGAGATGCTTGATGACATTTATCAAAATTTATGACAAACTAAAAAATACTCCTCTTAAAACAAACTTCCAAAAATCAACAAACATATATAAAATTGAACTGAGAAAAATGTAACAGCAATTAAGCAAAAAGCTGCCCAGACATAAGATAAAGCTGTAACACAAAGCAACTGATGGATAAGTAGAAAAATTCAAGTTTGAGTCTGATACGCACCACTTCTCTCTCAAAGTAAGTTGGGGCATGGCAAGATAGATATGAAGCAGTGCCGATACCATTCGTTTGAAACAGTTTCAACAGATATCCAACACCTCTGTATCAAACAGCCAGACAATGACTTTCTATGACTTCATGATTTGCACAAAGAAAGCATAATATGACATCATGACAGGCTACTGGTTAAGAAAAGTAATACAAAGAAATAAGGAAAAATAATTTTAAAAACTACCATACATTTTCAGGCTCTGATTAACGACTCTAATTACTCATACCTTTCTTCACCTTACTAACTGCATAACTATCTGTATAATCTAATACATTATACTCTTTAAAACTTTGGATACATATGAACTCTATTAATAATTACACATGAAACATTTTAAGAAAGCAAAAACTCAATCTTTTGCAATATAAAAAAAATATAAGGGAAAGACTAAGGCTAAATTGAAGAAACTGTCATTCTTAGTCTGGATAGGAAATTATATTATTTACTGGCAACATGCGTGAGCGGAGTTAAGTTATTCAACATCTTGACAGAATGTTTAATTAAGTGAGCAAAACTTATTTCAAAAGTTTCCCCAACATCCTTGGAGAATACGTAATAATTTGGCATTTTATTTATAGCTTTCCATTCATTGTGAAGCTAACAGATGAAGAATATCTAAAGCAGTGTGCAAGTTTGCAATTTGCAGAGCGACACAATGCGGCAGTACTTAGAGATTTTATAACTATTTTACAAACAATTTAACAAAAGAGAACTTCATAAAATACATTCTTAAAAAAAATAGTTCACAATGTAAAAATAATGCAGTATCAATAAATTCTTCTTTTTTTTAAAATCAGAATAATAAGCTTTAAATTAATCATCACATTCACTTTGTTTTTTTAAATAATGGAATGAATTTAGAGATTTCAACAACAAATTAAAGAAATAAAAATATAGACATAGCCATGGCAGCAATCCACTGACCAAAACAACACTCATCAAGCTCGTGCTATTATCTTAGTACCATTTTCTTAAAAAAAATAAATAAAACATTGCCAGAAATATAACACTCAGCCTCACCTGTATCCAAAGAAATACGTTTACATGAACGAACAATGTTTCTTTGGTTTCACATTTCGAATTCTCATAAACTGGAGTATTACCCTATTAAATATTATGCTAATTCTAAGTGAAGGCAGATATGGAGAGAAAAGACGACACCAAAATTAGGCCAATGTAGCGGAAAAAATAAATGTTGAAGGGAAAGATTTGAAATGATCCTCATGGTGCATACACAATCTGAAAAGTCATTTTCAAGACTTTTTCCAGACATCTATTTCACTAAAATAAAATCCATAAATACAAAAAAAAAAAACAAATAGAAACTGACCATTAACTTCTATGTGAACTAATCCTGAAATGGAGAAATTCCCAATAAGTGTCCTATCACAGTCATTGAATGGGTGGCCTTTTGCTGAGACAGCTCCTGCTGGATGACCACGAGCTTTGCCTTCTTAACTTTCACCCTCAGCCTAAAGTCTTTCCAGTGCTTTATTGCAGAGAGTTCAATAATAACATCTGAGAGGTCCTGATTTCCCAGATTTTCATTTCAAGACTTTTTTCCAGAAATCATAAAAACCCCTTGCTTTCCAGTCTGAAATTGCCATGTTCAAATTTCAGACTTTGTATGTATCATGGATCTTATGTACACTAAATTATCAACAGCACTGACTTGAAAAAGCAAGAACATATTTTCATCAGTGGAAAGCTCAATCATAAGAACACACTGAGTTGGATCAGTCCATTACTAATAAGTAACAACACACTGAGTTGCATTAATCCATTACTAATAAGTAATACTCCATGGCAAAACAATCCTTCAGCTGCATTTCTTTACAATCAGACCATTTCCTCAAACTTTAAATTTAACAACGAAATGCTGTCCATGGTGAATAAGCGTAGCATTAATTTAGATTCGTGCTACATATTGTTACAGACTCAAATGGCCATTTCATAAAATCACAGACTTAGTCTCTAGTGGCATCAAGGGCTGAGCACTCTGGGCAAGTAACCATTAAATTGTG
Source organism: Bullina lineata (assembly GCA_039654405.1). NCBI lineage: Eukaryota > Metazoa > Mollusca > Gastropoda > Bullinidae > Bullina > Bullina lineata. Next base: position 6,952 of record JBDFRD010089502.1, read on the forward strand.
GATTCTTCTTGTTTTCCCAGCATATTGCATCTCAGATAGATACGCCTGAAGCAAGGCCTTGTTGAAAGTCGTATAGATTTATATAGAGGTAAATTAATCACAAACTGATTTATTGACTCTTGTATATTTTTACAACCCCGAAAAAATCATCGATACCACTTATTATATAAATATTTTCTCTTTTATCTGAATATTAAAATAAAAATAAAAAAAATTTCCACGAACGAAAACAACTAAACTAAAAATTGGATATTTCAAAAGTACTCACACATATAGTATCAAACTTCTGTTTTAAAATATTTTGAAGACTTCACTAAATTTAAAAACATTGAATTAACCCACCAAGACTGTAAACTTACAAGCTGTTTACACTATACTCAGAGAAATTACATAAAGGGCCACATATCTCCAACTTGAGTAAGTATAAAATATCCCCTGAATTATTTCATCCTTCACAGTAACAAACAGACAAAAACAACAGGTAACAGGTAATACTGCAGGCAGGGTACCTCTCTTCCGAGAAAGGATGAAAACAACAAAAAGCACAGACTGCATATAAAAAAAAAAAAACCCCACACACACAGAAGTTGAATTAATGCCAGTATTTTTTAAAAATTAAGTAAAAAAACTAACTGCCTTCCATTTCATGCACAAATACCTGCACAGTGTTCATATACAATTCAATTGTTTCATTGAACTCAGATTCTAATTGCTTCAAAGATGAAAGAAACTCGAAATAAAATCGAAATAGCAAAAGAGGAAAGAAAGAAGAAAAAAGTGTGTCACGCAGTGAATAAAAATTGATATGGTTAAACTACGACACACAGTGTTAAATGAAATCTTTTTAACAATCATAAAGCTGCCAGCATTGACAAGGGAGGTTACTGCGCTCTTAAAGCAAGGGCAGTGAATGAAGAAAAAAACCTGTAAAAAAGTAAAATACTTGTAAGATACTTCTTGTTCACAGCTATATAAGATATTCTGCTCCAAAGAAACTTTCTTTGAAGTGTCCTACTGTAAAAAGTGTTCATTATAAAGCATTATCTAATCTCATTTCCAACCTTCATCGCCAGTTATGCCTATGTGTTTCACCAAGCTTTCAACGTCAGGGAAACTTCAACTGTCAGGTAAGCAATGCCACTTTGTGAACGACAGGTGAGAATAAAGATGTTTCTCTACAGCCCCAGCCTCACTCACAGCTTGTTGGTTAACAGGAACTCACAACCCTGAGACAAATTTAATGGCTTTCAAGAACTTTACCCTGGAAAAACACGAATGGTGAATTGGAAGTTTTGATCTTAAATGAGGCCTCTGTTTCGCTGCACGGTTGAATCACTGTTGAAGGAAGCCATAAATGCCATCTTTATCGATCAATACTCGGCTAAAAAATAATTCTTGCAGGGAAATGAAATACGGAAATTTCATTGGCTATTATTTATAGTTACTTATAGACAAGGTTCAAGATAACAGCCTTTTTTTGAAGACAGCAATTTTCTATTTTACACAGGAACCTATATATTATGTAAGCCCACTGCACTTTCCTGTTAGGCCGATACAGTGGCTCGTGGCGTGTCCCGTAGTTTTCATTACCAGAAGCCGACATAGTGGCCCAGTGCTCTCCCAGGGTTAAAGTGCTGAGGTAGTCTTTCTTATTTAACAACTTTCTAAATTGTTCCTTAACATTTTTATTTTTACAAACATCTGCACAGTATAAACTTTCAGGCACAGTACTATGTTTCATCACACTGATGATGAGGTACTACACTACGATTTTGCCTAGTTTCAAACACTATTTGAAAAAGAAATTTCCAGGAAATAAAACAGTTCGAATTATATTTTACTTATTCTTTTAAATTGCACCAACTATATTTGGTCAAAAAAAATATTGAAATACCTACTAATAAGCTTTATAATGGCACATATAAAAAAATAATTTAATAAGTTATAGAAGCATGATATAATCTATTCCAAAATGGCAATATCAAACCTTTTGCCTTGCCATTTTAGGAGAGATCACTCATACACGAATAGCGTACAATAAATTTTTAGCAGCCCTCCCCCCTAGCCATTTTTTCTTTATAATGATAGATACATCATACATTATACAGCATTTAGTACAAACTGATGATACCACTAAAACCACCTTCCTGTCATGCATACAACAGTCGTTTCTTTTTTCTGGTTTTGTAAATCTTCCCTGGGGAAAAAAAAAAAAAAAATGGAGACAGTGAAGCAGGTCCTATTTACATCAAGATTGTGATACAATCACACTGATTTTGCATTTTTTTTCTTGCCCAGAAACTGTATTGCTGTGAATTAAATATCAAACTGTAAACACCACCAGGGCTGAATACGAACAGAACTGAACAGAACTGAAGAATTCCATCATGCCATAAACAGGGATTCCTCGCAGAACTTGAGCTGCCAAATTTTTCCAGCATATTCATCAAACTTTTCTTTTCCTAGGAGATCCACCAGTTTCGGCTGAAAAAAACAAGCAAAAAAAAAAAAATGTATACGTTGTAAACGACATATTTTCAAAAGAAGCAAAACATTTCTATTCAAGCCCATCATGTACAGCACCTACGGAACTGTAGGTAAAAACATAATAATTCAGCATTAAAAATTATTTAAATCAAAGTTTTCCCATTGTCTCCAAAAAACTGGCAGTCCAGTTTATTTATGGTAAATACATTTTTAATGAATCAAATCTGCCAGAAAGACGGAAGAGTTTAATTTTTTAAAACTCATTGCCCTATGTTTGTGTCCTGGCACGAAAAAATAATCACTTAGACCTGACACTCATCTTCTTAATTTCTTTCAAATTCAGAATGGGAAGAAATCATATCTCTCACAACTTTATTTCTAAGATATATTTATGCAGCACTTAGAGGCCTGTTTTATTAAATTTAAATAATAAAAGAGAGAGGCTTGACAGACAGCAATAAAGAAAAAAGAGAGAAAGAAAGAAAAGATAGCTTATGCTGTAACACACATACAAAAAGAAAAAAAAGGGCATTTAATACTATTCCCTACCTCCACCTCATCTTCATCTATTCTGTCCAGAATCTCGTAGGCCTTCTTCAGCACAGAGTAGCCCACTCCCTGTATGCAGTCCCTGAACAAGACGGCAGGTAAATACAGGTGTGAAAACGTTCCTAATACACACGTAAATCAACAGTAATCATTTAAATCGTGAATGCTGAATATTTATTTATATACATTTTGACATTTAAAATTACTTCACAATAATTTTCTATTTTTTCTTCCTGGAAACCTTGACGACATCTGTTCCGACGTATATAAAAGGTAAATCACATTTTTAAAATTAATCCTTTCTTAATCCAGCTCAATCAGAAATCAAACTACCTTCAACTTAACTCTAAATAATATTTTATGAAAAAACAATGTAAATTCTTCTTCTTTCTTTTAAGAAAGCCACAATAAATGTCAGGAGATGAAGCAAACAACAGTGATAGAAAAATTGAGTACTCACTTATGAAGCAATCGTATTCTGTCCATAAGTCTTGATGTGTTGGTCAATGTTTCAACGCCTGTGGAAACAAAGGAGTTTTTGACTCTATAAATGCATGAGGGGACTGGAATGGTCGACAAATGATTAGTACATTGGACTCCCAATCCAGGGGTCCAGGGTTCGACTCCAGCGACCACATTGTGTTTTTTGGGATAGACATTTTACACCTTTTTCCCTCTTCCATGCCAAGTGCCAATTGGGTACCAGCATATTTTCCTGGGGAAGTTAACCTTTTACAGACTAGTGTCCTGTCTAGGAGATGATGTTATAATCATCTGTTTTGCTTCACGCTACCGAAACTGGGATAAGTATCGGCTCTACGGCCCTGACGGCTATGAAGGAACTTTACTCTACAAAACTAAACCCATGAGGAGTTGGACCTAGCACATAGAATATTTCTTCTCATGAAGCTCTGATGTTACTCAAACTTCCCAAAATATCTTTGTGTCAACTCCCATGAACTAAAAAAAAGTTTGTATTCAGGCTATGGTCATCAATGAATGAAATATGAGTGAACAAACTTACTGACATATGACTCAAGCAATGACCAATAGGCAGCAAATGAAATACAAAAAAGAACACAGCAAAACAACACCAATTCTGCCTAACGTTATGACAGAAAACCCTTACGTTAGCTTACTTATCTAATGTTAACAACAGACAAGCACTACCAAAGCTGCATCAAAATCACATTTCCATAAAATCCAGATCTAAGGACATCATCAATAGGCAGGCAAGGGAATGATATGAGGTGATGAGGACATGTCATTAGTACAGAGAACAGGGCTTTGCTTTCCACCACGGCTATGGCCTAGCCCTAGAACAAAAGCAGGGCGGCTGACTGTGCTTCTTGCGGTTTAGGTGGCGGCTGCTTAAAAAAAATCAATCAGTAAGAAGACTGTGTTTATAGGCGGATTTGTAGTTGAAAACGGGCTCTTACACTGATATATTCTATAGAAAAAAATCTGTTTCACAAGAATAACGGGCTCTAAGACGGATCAGGTTCTTTGGCAGCGGGCTCTTAGACGAGACCACTATAATGTGATTTTGATGTGGCTTTCGTAGTGCTTGCTTGTTGTTTGAACCACTGAAGACAGAAATGTCGAGGGCTGGTTTGTTTTTATATTCTTTGGGAGAGCTTCCTTTATTTGTACTGACCACTTTGCACTTTGACAGGAACATCCTCAGGATCATATATTTATGTTGTAAGAGAAAATTCTTCAGGATAGTGACATTATGAAAGGAAATTCTGATGCATGCTTTCTACAGACACAAAATTCTTACACACATTAACTTACATTTAGTATAAGGAAAGCCCTACTTGGAAATGGTGCATGTAATAAGGTATAGATGTGCTTCACAAAACAAGGACAAGACTGAACGTGTCAACAATCACTGTCTTCAAGGGGAACAATAACAACAACAAAATCCCATTGAAGGAGAAAGAAGAGGAGGAGGAAAGAAATAGAAGAAGGAAGTTGTAGAGAGCATTTTTATTTCTATGCATTATCTGGTGACGCCATCCTTGTCTACGAATTCCTTTTGAATTAAACTCGGGAATGGATTTCAGCTAAGTCTCTTCTTCTTCTTTTTTTCTCCTTCCATGTGATTGCTGTTATTGTTCTTGTCTCCCTTAAAGAAAGAAATTGTCAACACATTCGGTCTTGTCCTGTGACGTCCTTGTTTTGTGAAACACAGTAATGCCTTATTCCAAGTGCCATTTCGTATTATATTTTAAGCTTCAAGACAGTCTCCATTTTATACTTCCTTCAGGTACTTACTAGGCATGGACACAGACTTATGTATTTGCTGATGCTCCGGTTCTTTTTCGACGTGATGAGTGGGCTCAGGTGGTGTAGAGCTTCTTGTGTTGGCTGGCTTCCGATCCACAGGGACCAGTTCCTCCTCCTCCCCATCTGAAACCTCCGCTACGTTGTTCATGTGCAGCGTGGTGTCCAGAAGGGAGATGAAGTTGTTCATTTCCTTATTCTCTCTGTCGGGGATGAAAACAGGGTTGGTTAAGAAATGGGAATAAACATTAATTCTCTCTGTGGGGGATGAAAACAGGGTAGGGGATGAAAACAGGTAGGTTAAGAACTGGGAATAAACCTTAATTCTTTCTGTCAGGGATGAAAACAGGGTAGGCTAAGAAATGGGAATAAACCTTAATTCTTTCTGTCAGGGGTGAAAACAGGGTAGGTTAAGAAATGGGAATAAACCTTAATTCTTTCTGTCAGGGGTGAAAACAGGGTAGGTTAAGAAATGGGAATAAAGGTAACTGTGGGCTGAAAAAAACAATTAGCTTCTCGGTTCGAACTTTTTGGTGATAATAAAAAAAAAAAAGAGTTGATGAAAGTGAGTAAGGTGTATGTCATATTTTCAAAAACACGGCATAATAAAATGACAGAATTTTTTTCATGAAAAAGTCATCATAAATTCAAACTTTATTAAAGCATGGTTATGATGATTCGTATAATACGTTAATTATTTTTAACATCTTTTCTTTCTTCACTGCAGTTGCTGCAAGTTCTAGACCTACTAAATACAACGGATGTAAACATTTCCTTCCTATCAGTCAAACATTCACTACAGTTGTCATTCTTAAACCTGTTCAAAAAAACAAAACAAAAAGGAGCGCAAAAGAAAAAAAAACCATCGAAAGATTCCAACTGCTATCACCTCTTCTTTTCCTTTTCATTGACATTGTCCAGGTTCTGATCCGTCACCTTAGATGACTCATCGGAAGAACTGGAGCTGTCGTTGAGGGATGGTTGGCGAGCTTTGAGACGAGGGAGGTTGGGAGGTTTTGCCATCACCTTTGTTTAGAAAATGGGATAACATTCATGATTCAATTAGTTTTCACAGGCATCCCGCTTGAAAAATTAGGTGTTTTCTGCTACACTTCACAGACGCAACAATAGCAGTACAATGCGTTCGTAAAAATTCAAAAATGGGTTCTGTAACATGAACAATTTTATGATGCTAAGTACAGTGTAATGTGGATTTATCGACATCGGGTATATCAACATTTCTGATACATGGACACAATTTTAAAGTCCCATTTTTTTTTACTTATATTTTATCAATACATATTTTCTCTTATATCGACACGTTTTTCTAGCCTCAGTGCTTATATCGA
>JBDFRD010089613.1:0-13619 GCA_039654405.1 Bullina lineata
TGAACATCACCGTCTGGCTTTGTCTGCTCATGTGATGGATGGCATCCTGTTTGTTGTGGTGTGGATGGCTCTCTTTCAATTTGTTCTTCATCACAGTTTTTACAATGGCTTTGGCCTCATGGTATGTTAGTATTATTAGGTCGTTTTCGATCTGTTCAAGGTTTGATCCCCTTCGGGCCAGACTGTCCACCTTCTCATTTCCGCTGAGTATCCTCTGTGATCATTTCAATCAATGGTAAACGAGGCACTTTTCAACAAAAATAAAATTATGGCTTTCTACCCAGTCGCTACGGATTTACTAAATTTACACACACACACAAAATAAATTATTTTATAAAAAAGCTAATGATACCTTTGGCAAGTCAATGAGCACTTGATGTCCCTGGTCTGGCCCCATGTGGGCGATGTGGCTAAAGTTGGAGGGTGGTGAAATCACTCTGGACCTCCGCTCACTTCTGAGGAGAAACATTAGACTGTTCATACTGGTTCACTTTCATGTGTGAGTACAGCCTTGTAACTATCCTTACTAATCCAGGTTTTATATCTAATGTATCCACTCTCGGAAACTAGCAATGGTGGTTTGGTCTATTTTGAAGAATAGCATCATGAAAACAAGGCATGATGAATTTGAAACCATTCTACTCAGTCCTGCAAAGTGCATTAGTGACCTTTTACTCAAAACCATGGATTAATATTCTGTATAATTACAAAATGTGATTGGGGGACGGAGTATCATTGGGGACGGAGTATCACAATCTTACCTCTTACCATAAATCAGTAAGTGTAAATGGTAGCTATTCCAACCTCACTCAATACAAAAATTGTACAATATAAATTTTCAGGGTTCAAGTTAAAATAATCATTTCTCAAACATTCATGGGGAGCAGGAGGAATAAGGATAGGAAGACAAAACAAACTCCCCCATAGAAACATGAGGACAAATGGAATGAAGGTATGTTGAACCTTGAAAACAACATTCACAATAAGTAAAACCAAAGCACAATGTTTGTTTTTGCATCATGTACAATGTGTTATGCAACATGCACTTCCTAGACAACACACTCATTGGACACATAAAACTACTAAAATATAGCTATGCATACTACAAGTATAATTTGTTTTCTTTTGTTGGCGAAGCCTTTACAGACTAAGAAGGAAAGATAACTATTCTACGTAAAACACAATTATAAACACAAGATTTAAATCATTGTGAATTTGCCTTTAATGATTTAGCATAATTTTTTGTCTGTGAAGCATGGTTATCCCAACTGATTAATTCAAGGAATGGCAAAGCATCAACAATGAAGAGATACGAAATTACACTTTACTAGATATTAAATACAAGGCCTCTAATATAAAGAGAATAACTTGTTTATTATTGTACTTTGAAAATAGAAATTATAAGCAAATCCGTACAGGAAAAGGTTATTGATTTTGGATGACCATCTTAATTTAAAATGTGAATTACGCAACAGGTCACTCCTTGATGTTAAAAAGATCTGATAAAAAGAAAATTAATCAAGCATGTTTTAACAGATGAAAAACTATTCAAATCTATAATAAAAAAATTAAATAAAAGCTTTTAAAAAACCCTAAAAGGAAGAGGTAACACAAAAGAAAAAAAAAGGGCACAGGGTATTCAGACATTAGACATTTTCACCAACATAATTAAATATAAACGAGAATGTTTTTTTACAATCATCACAACAAGGAGTGATTCACTTATCACATGAGGAAATCTATACTAAACATCCTAACTCACCAACGTTGATAAAGACAAGAAAATTAACATTGACAACAGAAGGAAGGAGTGACAGTAGTAGAAAATGTCTGAAAGAATAAGTGCATTACCGGTACATACAAAATAGATTTACATTCTTTCACTATATATTTCAGTCTCTTTGAGGACTTAGCATTCCGCTACAGAGCAATGACACATTCCATATATAACTAAAGAAAAAACAAATTATTTCAATCTAGTATAGAATCACTTTTGCGCAATGAAATTCAGTCGACAATTCAAATGAACATTAACAGAAGTAAACATTTTGGACCGGGTAAAGATATAATACAGGAAGATGTAGGGCAAGCCAAGTTACATCACATTCCCCAAAGATGCATTCAGAATTGTTTTTTAAGAGATGAAAAATAGAGTACCTTTGTAAAGGAAAGATAGAAGTACTATTATACCTTTGCAAAGTAAAGGAAAGATAGATGTACTATTACACCTTTGTAAAGTAAAGGAAAGATAGATGTACTATTACACCTTTGTAAAGTAAAGGAAAGATAGATTACTATTACACCTTTGTAAAGGAAAGATAGATGTACTATTACACCTTTGTAAAGGAAAAATAGAAAAAGAACTTGCCACCTGAACCCACAAAGAGTAGAGAAAAGAGGAATAAAGGAGACACAAGATAAAGGCTGAGAGAACAAAGTGAAGTGGGTTTTATTTCACTTCATTTCTTTAAGACTCATTTATCTTTTCTGCAAAGAGGAATACAAAACTAAAGCTAAAAACTTTGTTTTAATGCATGCTTTCAAACGTGCAGCACATAAAACTACAAATATCTTACAAGTCACAACCATTTCTACAGCATCCATGCATGTACTGCACAACAAGTGTGAAGAAAAGCAACTAGGTTCAAACTCAATGCTTAACAAGCTGGCCAACAATCAATCCACAGTGTTTCAGTGTAAGGGGAGACAAGGAGCTGCTTCTGTTCATTTCATTGTAAAATGCTATTTGAAAAAACATCAAATTTGAGTTCATGGGAGGCCCTTCTTGATATTATTTTAATGTGGTTTTTAAGTTTACATTTTATAATTACAATAGTTTATAATATAAAAAGATAGAATTAGTAATATTAATATAAAGACCTAGATTAGATATATAAATCTGTTCTTTTAATAGTGGACCTTTGCTACAGCATGTTTCCTGACTGTTTATTACATTTATTTTTATTAGTTCTTTCAGCTTGAGAAAGGCTGCTAGAAGGTTTCAGAGAAGATCACTCACATAATGCTTAATTTCAGATTGAAAAGACATTGATCTACATAAGCAAGTGCTGAATCCAATATGTTTCCAAGCATCTATGAATATATACAGAGTCTGTGAATACTAGTTTTGTTAGAATTAGAAGACAGCTCTTTCCTCCCCTTTCACTGTTCACAAAGGGCTTGGAAAAAGCTGAGAGGGCAGAGTGCGTACATGGCAGCCAAGTGTAAAGGTCCAATTGAAAGAGATGAAAGAAGTGGACAGGAAGGGGCCTTACGGAGGTGGGGGAGGGCCCTGGGAGGAGGGCATGAGCTGCCCGGGGCCTACGTGGGCTATGTGGCTGAAGGTCAGTGGGCCCGAGATCTCACGATTTCTCCGTTCAGGCCTGCATGTAAGGATAAGATGATAACATGGCAAAAAAACTGTCGCTGACATTGTAATTAGCAAAAAAAATGTAAAGCGGTACCAGGTGAAAAGAGAAAGGGAGAGAGAATATAGGTGTAAATTCTAAAGGCCAAATTATTCTCATTCATACAAATGTGTGTGTACTTGTGATACTTGTGTGCGTGCGTGCGTGTTAATAAAATTTCTAATGTTTTTTTTTTCATTCCAGTCCTGCAATCTCACATTCACAACCAAAAGCTTCTTTCTATTTCTGACTGGACCGCAACTAGACAAAACAGTTGTTAATATAATAAAGAGCGTTTTTAAAATAAATGCTTGAATGTACACACATGATGCACAATGTATTAAGGAGCAAGTCCTGTCAGATTTTCTTCCTTAGTTAAGTTCAATAACAAGAACAAAACATGACAAGTTAATGATCATTTCAAACAATCTGCATGCGTTAGGAGAGGTAAAAAAGGATTCCTCGTAAAAAGTGAAAAGAATAATAACTGAAAAAAAAATAAGTGCTTTTGTGGTTAAGGAAAGAAAGAAATTTACCGTTTTGAATTTTTTGTCCTTTGAGCAAAGATTGAGTGAAGTACAGTAAAGGAAATTGGTATGAATATTTGATAATTTAGGGGGTGGAAAGCAAGTACAAAGAATAATACAATTCTTTACCAGTGTGACAACTTTATAGTAATGCTTTATAAAGTGACAAATGATGTAAACTGATACAGGGCAATTTTTGTATGTTAGAAATAGGAAAAGCCATATAAGGAGGACCCACGAATAAAATAGAAATATTAAGGAGAGATAACAGATACAGCAGTACAGTTAGTGTAGTCAGAGCAGTCAAGATAGCACAGTTCAAAATGCTTCAAGATCATCGGCTTCAATTCTCATTTGGAATGGGAACATTTGTTACGGCAGATTTTGTGTTGTGGTGTTTCTGAATATGACTCATGGTGTCATTTTAGGAATGTTTCTTTTGGTCTTGTCCACTGAAATATGCCAGTCCAAAGTAGCCTAGACACGTTTTCCTTCACAGCACAAAATAGTTGCATCATCATTCAAAGTATTATGGCTTGCAGAAACAAATCATAATGCACAAAGTTTGCAAACCATCTCACTCAAGAAAAAGGTCAAAGTCAACTTACAAGTTGAAGATATGTGAGCTGAAGATTGAGAGCAAGGGAGAGTCAATGATGGAAGACAGCGAAGTGAAGCAATGTCTCAAAATGGACATGTTGGCTCTAGCTTTGCTTACCAGCGTTTGATACAGAAGTTGAGCTATTACTTAATTTATTCATGAGGATACATGTAAATGAGAGATGATTTTATGAGCAGAACCATCCTTTTAGAAAGTCCTCTTTAAATCATCTTAGTAATTCACACCTTGTAGAAATAAGGTGAACATTCCTTTGAGAATTTTTTTTTTTTTTTTTAGTATGACTGCCTCAATCCTTAAATTCCCGACCTTAAATCAAAAGTTAAAAAGTTATTAATGATGGGATCTGCTCACTCGTTTCAATGGCACCCTGGAAAATAACTTGCACATGCTGCCAGTAAAAGCCAATGAAAAAGTGGAGAGACTTACGCCTTGCTTGATCGCTCCTCCTGGCTAGTTTTAAAGGAGAATCTGCGCTTGTTTCGACTGCTCTTCTGTTTGAATATTTCCATCACAGAAAGCTTATCTTCATCTGAAGATTGAAAAGAGTCAAGGAATAAATAAAATCTTTTCGTTCTGCTTTAATTAATTAGTTCATTTAATAATACATTTCTTGAAACAAACAAACAAAAAGATCCCATCTTCCACTCAAAATGCTTGCCAGTCATAGGTTCACTTCCCCCAATAAAAATAAGATGGTACATATTTCATAGTGTGGCGTGGTGGACGAATGGTTAGAGCGTTGGACTCCTAATCCAAGGGTCTAGGGTTCAAATCCAGGAGGTATGTGTTGTGTCCTTCGGAAAGATACTTTACACCAGTTTTCCTTTCTCCATCCAGGTGCAAATTGGGTATGGCATATTCTGCTGGGGTAGTAAACCTACGACAGACTAGCGTCCTGTCTAGGAGATAAAGTAAAAATCATCTGTTTCGCTTTACGCTACAGAAACCGGGATAAGCTCCAACTCTATGGGCCTTATTGGCCTTGAAGGAACCTTACTTTTACTTTACATATAACGAGGGTGAAGAGAGGAAAAAGCATGTGAAATCTTCAGACTCATCCCTGGACTTGCAAGACTCAGACTCATAATCTTGTTACACGTCAAACTATTCAACCATGACATCCATGGTAGTTCTATGATCTATTTTATTTCTAAACTGGTAACAACGAGTGCTGCTTCTGTATACCTAGTACCTATATTCACAGAAATAAAATAACCACACAACAACATTACCTGCATTGAGGTCCTTGAAGTAGATGATGTGCTGTGAATCCACTGTATTCAGCAAACTAAGTGACCCATCTTTGTTCAATGGCTTAGTCTAGGAAAGAAATAAGACATCTTTTTCAATATACCAACAACATAATGTCTGACTCATAATCAAGAGTATTTCCTCAATTCATTCCATGCAGATAATCAGGTATGCAAATAGGTTGTGTTTGATCCTACAGATTCCATATTCACTTAATTTTTCCACAAGAATCCATTTGTATTCATTCTGCCACTATTCTACACACAAAAAAAGACTTCTGGCAGTTCTCTTGTCATGATTTTACAAACTACATTAGTATGTGGTGCACCCTCAAACTCTTGTCTCATCTAAATCCTAATTTTTATGTCACATCCTGCTTTTTACGTCACATGCTCTCTTCCCGTGACTTGCTGCTCTTGGTGATTATAATTCAAGCCAATGATTTTTGTATTTATTATTGGTTTGTCTCATGCTTCAAGTAAAAGTTTTCTCAACAACTCACCTTCTTGAGACACAATGTCTGTATCCACTCACATTTAACCACATCAAAAATGAAGATGGAATTCTCTGAATAGCAAGCAAGGTAAGGCGCTGAGTAACCTGGAGAGTTATCAGACATGAAGACATTTAGTATAGATTCAGAGATATTTAGTAAGTAAAATAGCTAATCATTATATTTTCTTTGAACAATGATTATACTGATGACGAAGCTGATTTTTTAGTCATCGCAATCCCAACCTTTAGATGGTATGATGGCCGAACGATAAAAGCACTGGGACTGAATACTTTCTCAACAAGTAAAACAACAAGTTCATCCAGTTGACTAATAATCGATGGTACTGGAAGACCATGACCATCGATGCCTGCACCAGGTCTAACACTTGAAGAAGAATGTATAATAATTTGTACTTAGGATGAATATGCCAAACTATAGTGTGTGAATCAGAAGCTTATTTTTCAAACTTGAACAGACCTGAGTAAAATGCAGATTGATAAATAAAAGCAGATTATTCCCATACTTACTGACAGCCAAAGGTTGGGCAGGCCACAAGATCTCCTGAGCCCTACTACGGTTACCACCGTTGTCAACAAATACACCCACAACTGAAAATAAAGACAAAAAAAATGTAGAGGAACTAAAGGGAGAACATTTTGTGAAGCAAAAAAGAGAGAGAGGTAGGGAGGGGGATTTTGTTCCTGACCACAAGAGCATTTGAGTAATTTGTTTTTTTGGGGTTTTTTTAAATTTCATAAATTTACATCAAACATCAGTTCAATCACAATTTTCAATGAAAACATATTAATGTGACAAGAACACCAAAAAAAAAATATGCATGGAACACCAATAAATTAGAACAGACAATCATTTTTTGTATGTAATATGAAATGAGTCACTTACTGTTGAAGACCAAAAGATATTCCTTCTGAGACAATTCAATAGCTAGCATGGCATCTATGGGGTTTTGTACAAGGAAACTTAAGCTGTTGTCCTCTGTATTCACAAGAGCTAGAGAGAAAGACAAAACCATAACATTAATTTACCTGAATGATTTTTGCTAATGTCATTAATATTAAAGACACCCTCAAACTCAGACCAATAAAACTGTAGTCTCAACTCATTAAGAGATTATTGTGTTATAATGAATATAACATTACGCCTCAAGGCTGTACAAACAAATTTAACCATTATGAAATTGTTGGTGAGTTCATTAACAGAGAAAGACTAAATACACATAAAAGTGGCACTGTTACAAGTCACAAATAATTCAATGTCTAATACGATGTTATGATTATAATACTGTTACAGGTCTATTACAAGTTTCTCTGTAAGGAGAAATTTAATGGAATAAAAGCAGTTTTGGAAGATTTTACTATAGATGAAAATAATATTTTAAAGACTCCTTTTCCTTGCGAATGATCTGGTTTACATGATTAACAATTAAGAAATGGACATACTCATAGGAGCTGCATCTCCCTGAACACTGTAGATGGCGAAACATGAAGGATAGCCCACACACAAGCGGTCACTCATCATCTCTATGCACTCAACTTGTCCTGGCACCTGCAATACAAAACAGAATGAATTTAATAACGTTAAAGTCAAAATCTACCACCTGTCTACGCAAGATCGTGAGAATATTTTGGCCCAAGAAGATTTCAAATAAAAAAATTATTAGACAGATGTGGACAAGAAGACATTGTCACAAGGAGAAGATGGAGATGGATTGGATCCATTTCAAGAACAGCACTCCACTAGACTTCAGATGGCAAAAGAGCAAGAGGAAGGCCAAGAACAACATGGAGAAGGGCAGTGAAAGGCGAAATGAAGGCCATGGGACAAACACGGGGATCCTTAATAAGGCTAGCAAAGGACAGGCTGGAATGGAGGAGCTTTGTTGCTGCCCTACACACCAAAATTGGTGTGACAGGTTCATGATGATGAAAGTCAAAATCTGCATTCATTCCTGCGTGTCGCTATCAACGTATGGTGGATGAGTAACAATGTGATAACTAAAGGGTACATGTAGCAGAGATATTGATTCAGTTTTATTTCATAAGTGCCATCACTTTTCATGAAATGTAAGGAATTAACTCACAAATGCTGCAGTAACAGAGAACACATGTGCTTTAAACCATTTTGCATTCTAAATGAAAACTGTTTTTAAAAGAGAAAGAAGCAAGCTTTATCGAATATATAAAAGAAAGGGATGAGGCTGCAGAAGGTGGATCTTCTTTAATAATTTTCTCAATGAGCAAATGAAGCAGACGCATCCACCTTATCTTTTCTCCAACCATAAATCTCAACAAGAAAGAAACTGTTGGTACAAAGTTTTCCCCAAAATCTATTTCAGCCGTGTTCATTTAAAGTACGTGTTCGGCTAATAACATGATCAGAACTGGCAATGTTATCCCAGGACAGAATGAAGTGGAAATCCCTCGAGTGTGGCCTATACCCTGATAAGGGATGAGAGGCGATGATGATGATGATGAAGTTTGGGTAATGACTTTTCAAAACTGTTTTTGCCTCAAATCACTCACTCTATCAGCACAAGCAAGAAAGAAAAGGTTGAATAGTGAGTAACAGATTTCTCCTCACCTGGATATCCTTCATTTTGCGATACCTCTGTCGTGTCTTGTTCACCTCGTACACCTGCACCGTGCGCTTGATGGCCACACACAGACAGCATGAATTGCCTCCCTGAGGTTGTCGGATCATCCCATGACAAAATGTGTGGCAGCCTTTTGTCTCATTGATCTTGATGGGGTCCGAGTCATGACCTTCTAGCACGGACAGGTGAAGCATTTTTATATGCTTTTGTTTCCCTGTGGAAAAAAGGACAAAGACCATGGGGTGAAACTTGGGCACCATGGGGAAAAGAACAATAATTTCATGTGTTACTAATCATTTATAACAAACCACAACACAAAAATAGTTAGGATGCAAGACAGTTTGCCAGCTTACATTGTTTAACTCTTTCGATACCGATGCGTCGAAATGCATCACTAACATTTCCCCCCGCCCAATCCCGTTGTATCGAAATGCGTTACTGGTTTCACCGCCTACGGCTCTACTTTACTAATAATTATCCGGAATTCTTTCCTTCTAAATTTAGATCGTGACCTTTAGCAATGTCCAATCGGATGTCCTGACCTAGAAAACTGTTGTTAGTGGAAATTCCTGCTTTCACTAGCATTAGCGTGTTTGTAGTCGTGTAGTACACATCAACTGCCTTCTTTGGTAGCACGGGGGCTGCTGGCTTACCGTTTGCGGATGCGAGGGGAAAGTAGGTCACGGCTTTAGCGGGGCTTATAAGGTTAAGCTTGTTTCTAGCTCATTCAGTCCACAATGTTCCTATTGTCGTGTAAACCATTGATTGACATTCAAAATAAGTATCAATATAAACTTTACACAATTTTTTCTCTCACCACCTAGGTGCAAATTGGGTACAGGCATATTCTGCTGGGGAAGTAAACCTACGACAGACTAATGTCCTCTCTAGGAAATGAAGTAAGCATCATCTGTTCCGCTTCATGCTACAGAAACCAGGATAAGCTCTGGCTATGTGGGCCTCATAGGCCTTGAAGGCACTTACTTCAATACAAAAAATGTTTTGACTTGCACACGATTATTACCATTTGGCGCAAACTGACTTTCTGAAATAAAGACACGTACACATTTTGTTTTGTAAATAATGCTACTCACCACTAATGAAGACAATCAAGCCTAACTGTTGCTCTAGCACCATTTCGATTTGGTAGACTTGTTTCCGTTCACTTCTATCTCCTATTCGTATAAGTTCTGGAGAGAAAAGAGAATATGGCCATGTCTATAGTTCTATTTTGAACATCTTACAAATACTTTTAACATGTTATTTTTCACATTCATTAAAATAGTCGACAAAAAATAAAATCATATGAAAAGGAAATGCATGACAAAAACAAGCCATTGTTTGATGTGATAGGACACCTTTTTATTAAACAAAAACAAGTTAATGACAAATGCAAGGCTTGCTTACGGTCTTTATTCAGATCTACGACATATAGACCATCCTCAGTTCCCAAAATCAAGCGTGAAGAATCTGTCAAGAAAAGAGAAATAAATTATTTTAAAATTTCATAAATGACCTTGAACTGACAGGGCCCAAATACACAGCAGACAATTCAATAAATGTCTTAATGCTTGAAGATGTATTGTATAACCTGGTGTGTTTTCAATTCATTAGAACATTTCTAATAGTTCAAATTAAATTCAATTTTACATTTGGGGCTTAAATTCTATTCTTATACATATTTTTTCCAGTCACACCCATAGGAAACCAGACAGACAAAATTACAAAAATGAAAAAATGGATTCAACATTTGGAAACCTTTTGGTGCATATCTTCTCACCTAAAATGGCAGCACAAAGGGTGCTCTTCACCAGAGATAGAGAGTTATCACATACTTCTTGAGCCGTATATACCTGGAAGACGAAGGAAAGAGTATCGTGAACGAATACGTATTTTTACTTAAAGGACAGAAAATGGTTTTAAAAAGATCTGATACACATTATGCACAAGCAGTAGATCACTTAGTGAGAACAAAATACAAAGTCACACAACATATGAGCAGTGACCCTTCTCTCACTTTAATTTCTTATTTCCTTGATCAAAAAAAACATGACTTATTATGATAAAACCTACACTCTTGTTGGGTAGACGTTTATTGCGGAGTATCCTGTGCATTTCAGTGAGAACAGTTAGCCATTTGTCTTTCTCCTTCTCGCTATCTGCCAAAAGCAGGATCTGGTGCAAGGAGCCTGGTGGGTTCATCTCCGATGTCGTCACCTGAAATAAATCGTATTGTCAAGTAAAACTGTAAAAAAAAATAAACGGTGCATATCCCCACTACAAGAGACTTATACACTAACAATCCCCAGTAAGCCGTAACATTCCCAAATCATCCTCGACTCTCCAGGAATAACACAGTAAAGTTGTTAATCTTATAGATGATGCATACAGGCAGGCTTCTCTATAACAAGGAACAATTTAGACACATTGTTCAGCTGGCGTAAAGTGCATGCGAGTATCTTTTCCAAGAATACAAAAGTTATTGTCGAGATGCAAACCTCAAGACTCTCTGACCAAAGTTCAACCCTCTAAACTTCATGAATTTAACTGCATTTTCTTCTTGAGTAGAATCAAGCGGATTCATAACCTAATGCTTTCCCACTCAAAAGAAGAAAAACTTCAGGGGATATCATAAGCACTGAGCATCATAAATGTGCCTCATTCCACCATGAGAATGCTGATATTTCATTTTCTTGTAGGCTGACACAGAAATCTGCATCTTTTCCCAATTTTACTATGTAACGTCAACTTTGTAACCCAAGATATAGGAAATACAACCCAAGATATAGGAAATACATTTACCCTGAAAATGCATGGAATATCCTTTTTGTTTGCATGAATCACATCACTTGGTAACACAGCAGCTGCATTGAACTCTTCATCCCTGAAGATAAGAAAGAAACGAAATATCTCAGATTTCACAATGAAGAGCCGCGGCCAGAAGGAAATAAAAGCATAAGTAAGAGAAACAAAACATTAATGGAGAGCTCAGAATAGCGTATAAAACCATCACACTGTATCAGTCTTGTTTTTGTCCTCATTGCCCTCATATTGACTACAGAAATAAACTGTTTTCACACTGGAATGAACAGATTAAGCAGGTAAACTAACCAATCATTAGATCTAAAAAAAAAGAGAAAAGACACATACCTCATATCTAAAACTTGTTGCACTTGTTGATTTGGCCAATTTTTGTCTGCAGGTATCTCATACAGGAATAGTTTGAAATCACAGACCACCATGTACTCTCGAACCCAGCCCTTTTTAATGCCACCTTGACGGGGAATCTGAAAAAACAATAATCATTCACATAATTAAAATAATCATTAAAATCTAATATTAAAAGTTTCTAGTAAGCTGGATTCAGCTCTACATTGTGGTTGTCGAATTATTCATAATGCTAGTTATAGTATGTTTCATTCTTATATTTCACAACCATGCGGAAACTGTACGCCTTGGCTTTTTGGTTACCGATGTATCGAAATGCATCGATTCCATTGACCCGCCTACAGTCCCGATGCGTTGAAATGCGTCGATAACATTTCCCCCCGCACAATCCCAATGCACCGAAATGCGTTGCTGGTTTCACGGAGTACGTCTCTTTACTTTGACAGTAATTATCAGGATTTTTTTTTCATCTAACTTTAGATCATGACCTTTAGCAATGTCCAATCGTATGTCCTGACCTAGAAAACTGTTGTTAGTGAAAATTCCCGTTTTCACTAGTATTAGTGTGTGTTTGTAGTCGTGTAGTACACTTCAACCGCTTTCTTCGGTAACACGGAGGCCTGCTGGCTTACCATTCGCCGATGCGAGGGGAAAGTAGGTCACGGCCTTAGCAGGGCTTATAAGGTTAACAAGTAAAGCACCCACATACTCTTAAAAAAATAATTATGAACATATCCAACACAATCAATTATGCACAGCACACTTCAAGAAGAATATTAGAAAAGTAACAACAAGACAATTAAAGAGATACTCTACGAAAATAAAAAACTAAACAAATTAAAAGAAACTTACCCGAACAAAACCCTCATATGCAGTTCCCAGACCCTTGTTTATATCAACACCCATTGGGCGTTTTGCTGGAAAGCAGAAATTATATCATTACTGGAAGTCAGAGCAAATAAGAACACAAAAATACCAACTTAACTCTACAAGCAAGTTTATTTTGGTACACAAAACAAAACAGTTTCATAATATCCTTATAACATTAAAATGTTTTGTAACAATGAATATCAACCAACACAAAACAAAACAGTTTCACAATATCCTTATAACATTAAAATGTTTTGTAACAATGAATATCAACCAATAAATTTTCTCATTTTTATATAACTGCGTTAGTTTCCATCTAAGGAAAAAAAATTAAATAAATCAAACTTACTCAGATCAGGAGGCACAGGGCACTGTTGAGGGCACTTGTCCATACAATGTACATGACAGGAATAGCCACACACTGTGGACATTAAATAAAATAAAATAAAGAAAACCCAAGCCCTGCCTTTCGAGGGTATATTCACTACATCAGTGCAATGATTATTAATTACCAAGGATTTCATTTAATCGCCAGGTAACATCACCAGACAGGCACTGCAGTGGAACCCCCGAGAAACCCAAAAACAGGGAAGGCCAAGCGAAACATGGAGACGATGTGTGGAGAGAGACAAGGAAGGAACAGGACAAACATGGTCAGAACTGG
>JBDFRD010089724.1:0-13618 GCA_039654405.1 Bullina lineata
GTCACCTCCCGGATTCGAACCCTGGACCCCTGGATTAGGAGTCCAACGCTCTAACCATTCGGCCACCGCGCCACACATGATTTTAATGGTATTTACATTTTATTCCAATTCTAGGAGTCTCTATAGACCAGAGAGACCTGGTGGCTATTGCTCGACTGCGCACAGGCCTGTTAAACCTAACAGTCCCTCTTTGTTGTGTGTTTTGGAATGATGATGATGGAGATTATTATGATGAGGAAGATGCACTCCTGGACCTGCAATATAAGGTTCGTATGCATTGTTATATTTTTTTTGTTACTAGTTTGTTTCAACTTTCATCACAGTCTTTAAAAGTAACTATTTAAACATGACTTTGTGGTTCTTTTTTAAGGTGTACTTTTATACATGTATTATTAAACAAAAAACTTCTCACTCCTTTGCTTTACACTGTCAAGTGTTTTTGAGCCATGTTTGCCTAGTAGGTTGTCTTAGTTCTCCTCAACTTTGATTCAGATTTTATGAAATACACTAAAACCCATCATATTCTGACAAGGGAGACAATCTGTAGACATAATGAAAGAGAGAAAAATGATCAAGCATTCTTATTGCAAACACCAGAAACCTATGGCATTGGGGTATGGGTAAAAATGGAAGGCGTTGGGGGAAGAGAGTGTAAAGAGAGTTTGGGGTGTGTGTGTGGGATTCATTAAAGTCATTACCATTGCTTAGTTTGATAATCAGAAGACCAAGCTATTTCTTGAGCTTGAGTGGCTTTGGTAATTTGGATGTCAAAAATGTTATGGTTGATCATTTACAGATGAACAAGGTAAAATCAGGGACATGATAGACAACATTTTTTTAATGACCCTTTTCTGAACACTTGGCTGCATTATTGCCAGAGTTGAGTTATGCATACGATTAAATTGGAAGTTGTACTTTTACGCTAAATGTAATCGAAATATTGCAAACAAAATAAGGGAAATCTCAGACTTTCTCTCCTGAGAAAAGTGCATTTCATTTACCCATTAATTAATGAAGATTTAAGTGCATTGAATTCATAATCTAAACTGGTAATGCTAATTAAAAAGAAAGCATATTGTCAATGAAAGATAACATGTTTTACAATCAATGAAAATTAATTCGTGCTTTGAAGGCACATACTTTTAAATAAGTGTCAATTACAGGAATGGGGCCATATTTTATGTTTTTTATATTCCATTACTTCTTGTTCAATGCACAGCAACAAATAGTTTTAGAAATCTAATTATTGAAGCTGCGTATCTTGATATCCGTTTTTGTGAAGCTTAAGAAACTTTATATCATTAATGGTTTCTTTGTTTTGCTGCGGCTCTTTTTACATCATTGTCCCCTCAGAAAATGTTGTGTACTTCACACAGATTTTTGTTTTCATAATGCTTTTCATTTCCTTTGTCGTCCAGGTGTCAGAAAGTCTGGGAAGGGCATGGCAGCTTCTTCCCGATTTCTGTGTCCCTCCTGCAGTTTTCTACATGGATGCTGATGCCGATGATGCTTATATGACCCAACTGCTGAAAGACCAGGAATGGCGTGTGAATTGTTGAGCTATCAAATAGAAGAGGCAGCAGTAGTGAAATACAGTTCCTTCAGTTGATTATGAGATATTGTGCTTTATCTGCTTCCGATAATACCAAATTATGATCATGCCGCTGCGTGCTATACATACAGAAAGAAAGGGAATTGCGGTGGCAGATAATGATGAGAAAAAGTGGTTTTAAAAGAATATCAGAAGAATGAATGTTACTAACTTCACAAAAGATAAAAACTAAGAACAAAGACTTGCCTTTCGTACAAGATTCCGAAAAATGTTCACGACCTTACTTTGTATTGATTTGCTTAAGCTGTATGAAAGGTAGCATTTTGACAGCTCACAGCTCTCGTTCTGGTATATTGAGGAAAATGATCAATTGACAACTAGAAAAACACCAACAAGTATTAAAAGCATGTACATAAATCATTCCGTATTTGATGCCTCCATATACTTAGCAAATTCTACTGATATTAAAAGCATCTTTTTTATGTTCAGATATGTTTGAAGACCTATTTCAATTACATCAGTTTGAAAGATGTTTTTGGCTGTGATATGTATACAAAATTGTGATAAAACAACATGACATTTTGAGATGCTTTTTAAAAATTGTTATAAAAAAATTACACTTGTTCAGTGTGCTGAAACAGATTGCTTCAGTGTATCATCAATGAACAATATTTTTTGTGTGTGCAATCTTTACTAATTATAGACTGAGTTCACTAAAATGTTTTTACTAAGATACTTGAAAATACCTCTGTATCAAAGGACTGATGATTTTAAGTTCAAAAATGTCATAGAAGAATGTAAATAAAGTAGCCCAAATGAACCATTTTTTAGTCTCACGGCACTCATTTCCTTTGCTTGGGCTACCAAAGTGCCCAACGTTTCACAAAGTTTCTCATTTTTATTTTTTGTTAATATATTTGTTGCTATTTCTTTCCCATGTTGCCTTTTCCCTTTTGCATATTTGTCTTTTTTTCCCCCAGATTTAATCAAGATGTTCATGAATTGAGCGTTTTCCTTCTTTACAATGTTGCGTCACTTTTTTGTAAAATACTAAATCTAGTAATCGAAATGTCTTTCCATCGTAATAGATTGTCTCAAGCTGACATAGGGCATACTGGGGACAGCACATTGGGTTTGAGGAAGAGAAAAGGCTTGTCAGAGGGATATGTAAGGGACATTTAGCTAAAGAAAATATGACTAATGAACTGATCAGTAACAAATTTATCTTCTCAAGAAAGGTCACAACTGGTTTAATTATTTTCGCTACGTGTATTAATTTTTTTTAAAGAGCATGGGTGGGTCATCAAGTCAATTATAATTATTTTTATTTTGAATCAGGTTTGAATGAAATATAACACTTGGGCTGCAAACTGTTGCTATCTAGTCCTTTGGTAATGGTATGTTAAATTATTTCTTCTATTTTTTTAAAAATGAAAACGTATCTGACATTGATGCAGCAAATAAAGACACACAAACAGATAAAAGGATATACCTTTTTTTTCTGAGTAATGAACTAGATAATGG
Source organism: Bullina lineata (assembly GCA_039654405.1). Taxonomy (NCBI): domain Eukaryota; kingdom Metazoa; phylum Mollusca; class Gastropoda; family Bullinidae; genus Bullina; species Bullina lineata. Next base: position 3,077 of record JBDFRD010089724.1, read on the forward strand.
CATTTGGGATGGGAAAAAATAATGATTTATTTCATCCATAAAGGAGAAAGGTTTCAACAAAAATTCTGTAGCTTGTGAAAAGGGGTATGGGTAAAAAGTAAAAGCTTTCATTAGATTCCAATATCCAGATCAGCAAATATTTCTTATTTACACCTGTTGACCAAGAGTTCTAGATATTCTCTACTTACAGGACAAGATAAGTATACCTTTTTGATCATGTTGCTGTAACAATTAATTTGCTTTCTTCTCTTTTCTTCCATGTGTGTTTCCGGGATGTATTTTTTGCCATGAATTTTTGTTTTTGCTTATACAATGGTTATTATTGATTTTGGCTGAGAAAAAATTTTTAAAATTATACATTGAAGGCCAGTTTTCTTTTTTTCTGCTCCCATCTACAAACAGTTGTTGACAATGAAATTTGAAATGCTGTGTCAACAGAATATTTCATTTTGGTAAATTCCATCTTATCTACCTCCTAGAGTTACTGCAACTTGAACTGCAGGAATAATTTGGCTTCAGCACTGTTGATAAATTTTGTCTAAAATCTTCTATATCATAAATGAAAAGACGTCATAAGAGCAAAAACAAAAAAAAGATGCTTGCATATTTTATGATGTAACCGAGAATATGTGTGAAGTAAAAAGCAAAACACAGATTCTCTTTCGTCTGATCTCATTAGAATGGCAGAAACTGTTATGCCTGCCACAGATGCCTTTAAACTGGTATGGACAATGAGTAGATAGATATTCACCTTCTTTTCCTTCCTTTGTCCTGAGTTAGGACTGCCTCTACTGTCATCTTGGCCGACAGGTCATAATGAAGCAAGTTTTCTTCAAGCGGGAAAAGGATAGGATCTGATGTTGGAGCTGCCTGATAGAAACTTGACTTGGGTCATATCAGCTTGAGTACCGGCTGACTTGCCATTGAAGCGATTTTGCTTTTGGGTTAAGGAATACAATTTTGGTTTGTTGTGGTTTGGTGCTAATTTAAAAAAAGATAAACGAAAAGAATATCATGAATTCTTATTTTGCTTTAGTTCATTGCGTTTGTTTGGGGTTGTTTTTTTTTTGGTTTATCTCCTTTTGGTTTAAGCATTGTCTACTGAAGTTGAAACTATTATGTCACAATGAATTATTTAAATACTGTAAACAATTCTGTTGATGCTGCATATTGCATTTACCTTTTGTTGTACATGGCAGATTTCGTAAGCAGACTGTTGAAGTTCACTTCTTAATACCGTACACCATGTGAACTGGCTAAGAACTGAACATATGGATACATACTAATATATATAAATAATATGTACTAAGTTTCTGATCTCTTTCTGAGGGTATTTGTTGAAATTGGTCTAAAAAACATCAGAGTTGTTCTGTCTATAACATTTAATATTTTGTTCTTTTTTTTTTTTTTTAATAATTGTAGGACATAATTGGTTAGGAAATAAAATTCTGAGAGTAGGGTAGCTCTGATGTAATTAAAAGATGAAAGAACAGAATGAAAACTCAAAAATATATGGAGCATACTTTCGTAGGCAGTCATAATTTTTTTGATGAAAGCCTATTCAAATAGTAAAGTAGAAGTATATTCTCAAAGACTTCAACTAACATAGAAATGTAGAACTATATAGTTCAACTTGTTTGTAAAGCCTGCCATGCATTGGTGTAAACTTTAGTCAAAAAGAAAATGTGTCATTGAACATTCCACCCATTATGTCTTCAATATAAAGTCTCTCAAATCCAGCTACGTTAGTGTCACTTATGCAATCTACACTCACAATTGCACTAACTGTTAAATTAAATGATCTGCATTTGTATTATCTATGTAACACCAGCAGCTTTAAAGCAATTCATTTTGTCTTTCTTGTGAAGGATGTTCATTGTGCTGAACATTGATCAATAATGCTCGTTATAGAATATAGAAAAGTCATTGAAGCAAGTCAAAAAAAAATCTGAATATAAACAATTTATACAAAAGAATACTCAAATTAGGCGTAGCGACATCCAAAGATCAAATTTGCCAATATTAAGCTGTTTTTAAAATTGTAAAATAAATCTGTATACTGTGATTAAATATTGAAAGTAACATTTTAAGTTTTATCGAAGAAAAAGGTTTTAGAAAGATGGCCATTGATTTACGGTCAACATCGTTTTGAATAATATAGAGATGTGCATTTTTTCTCATAGACTTTTGTGCTTGGAGCCTTGTTTAATTTGATGAACACTTACTGAATGTGTTTTGGTTATAGATTACTTGTACAATCCATGATGCTTGAATAAGTTTACCATCTACCAAATCTTCGTATTAACACATGTTCAAAATCAGCTATTCATTTGCTCAATTAAATCTGATTTTACAGTTCAAAGCATATACTGATATCCCTTTTTAAAGAATAGAAAATTTGTTGAGAAGATTTGTAACACTCATCGTAACATCATCAGTGCTGGGGATAAGTCATGAATCTTGAGTAAAGTTTTAACTTTTAGAAAGTAAATTGCTAAAAAAATAATAAGAATTCAACGTTTGTGATAATTTGGCTTGTAGTTGTAAAGGGTCTAGAAATTAATTTAGGCAGTGACCAGTTGTTTTTGCTTATTTTTGATTGAAAAATATTGAAAGTTAATACTGGTTATAATTATAGGAATATTGTATGATACCTTCTGGGGACAAGAAAAAAACATTCAAAAAGTAAATGTCAGATGCACAATGTGCAAAAAAGATGGGCTGAAGTATTAGTGCAGAGTGTGTTTGTAAATATACTCCATCACTTACTTTATCTTGTCAGACGTACCCAGTAGAAACACAAGTGTGAATCTGCTTATAATAATTATTGGGATGGAATAGATTTACCTGAGTAGGCCTACTGTAAAGGAATTGCCTTTTTTAACACTATTTGGCTCTTTGTTAACATTACTTCATTGTACAGTTTCTTGTTACATTTTACATTTTTATGCCAAGTGCTTTATGTTGGTTGAATTATGACATTGTCTTATTCTGTATAGTTTGGAATTGGCTCGGTTGTCTTTGTGAAGTCTTGGGTGAAAAGCAACACACTTTTTAATGTTAAAATATTTCCAGAAATTGATCTGCATTTTGAGAAATTAAGTCCAGAGAGGCCAAGACAACTTTGTTGAAAACTTTTTTTCTTTTGATCTTTCTTTATTTTACATTCAATTTTCATGAACTGTCATCACTGTGAATATTAGTTCTGTTGAAAACTTTGTTTAAAAATTTGATTTTTTTTATAATATATTCAATTTTCATGAACTGTCGTAACTGTGAATATTAGTTTTTACGGGCATCTGTCTAATCTACTGCTTTTCTATTCATGTGTTAGCCCAAGAGGACTGCAAGCAGTTCAGGATGTTTTAAGTTAAATAGTGCCTAAGGCATCAAGATTTGTCCACTCCTCAGTCTTTCCAGCAACTCTTGCAACCAAACTGGTGACACATTTTAACGACTCTTTACTTTCTCTGGACAGCTCTGGCAAGCTTGAAACGAGAAAATCTTGCCCCCTTGTGGGATTCTGTTTACTCCCAGAAGTGTCCAGACTTTCTTTGACTTTCTTCGAGGCTAGTTCATTTTTCTGGAAGAAGAAAGTGATAACATCAACCTCCCCTCCCCCTGAAAGAAAAACAAACCAGGCTTTGCACACTTTGAAGTGGACTAGTAAGTACATGTAATAAATACTAGTTTAAGATTTGAAATATTGGTGGCGAGTATCTCACATCATTACCTTACCTTGTCCATGCAAGGATTATCTATATATGTAGGTCATTTTTAGAATTGAATTAAATATCATGGCCTGGAGATTCTCAAGTCAATCCAAATGAGCTACTGTTGCTTCTGCACCTATCCTTATTCTATGGTTAAATTTGTCATCTTTTTAAACAGGCAGAGAATGAGTAGTGCCTGATCCAATCTCAGTGTTAGCAGCATTTTTTCACTCACGTTAATAATGATAATTTTTGAAGACATGCTGTGTATAGTCACCTTTGTGCAACGTTTGTTTCATATTTCTTACCTGCATAAGGAAGTGTTTTACGAGTATTTTCTTTCTCAAGCTCTTACCTTAGAAAATTATGCTTGATTGAGTGGTGCTATCTGAGATAGTTTTTTTTTTTTTTTAACTCTGAAAATCATCAACAATGTCATCAATTTGTTTCTCTTACATTTCAATTTCTTAAAAATGAATCAGGGAATTTGACATGTGCATGTGATGGGCCCAATCTCCAGAATTTGTTTTTCACAGCTTGGACCACTCAAGGTCATGTTCACAATCTGCACCAGTGTATATCAGATGTAGATATTTGGACGTCTTAATAGCACATTAGTCCCCAAAGCCTTTCCAGCTTGACTGCACATCCCAGAGTTACTTTGAATTATAATGTATAATTTCATTCTGGTGTAACGATGTTTCGCACTGACTTGCAAAAGGAACTCTGCGGTATTTGTTTGTTTATTCGGCATGCTGGAAGATACAACTTGTCTGTGATACTCAGCGAGTCAATATTTTGTACTGATTACTAAAATCCAAATTTAGCATTTGGAATAATATGGTGCTTTTAATTATAATGATAATAACAATAAAATCATCTTCATGACTTTTAAAGAGAGAGAAGTATTTGAAAATAAACAGAAGACAAATGGCAATTTTCTCTACATTGTATCATATGTCATCAAGGAGAAAGTTGGACAAATTTACTGTAAATTGTTCACACATGGCCGCTGATTCATTATCACAAAAGTATTAGTTTTCATTATATTTCTTTGTTACTGGTAATAACAAATCTTTGAAGCATTCTTCTTCTTCTTCTTCTCCTCCTCCTCCTCCTCCTCCCCCTCCCCTCCCTCTCCTCCTCCTCCTCCTCCTCCTCCTCCTCCTCTTCCACCTCCTCTCCCTCCTCCATTTCTTCCTCCTCTTCTTCTTCTTTACCGTCTCCTTTTTTTTTCTGCCATTCAGAAAGCAGAAAACACCACACAATCTTTAAAAAATCCTGTGGCAAAGTGTGTATTATGTTAAATAATTGAATTGGGGTATATATATATAAAACAGTTTTAAGTTAGTGTTGAATTTCTGTGCAAATATCATGGAAAAGAACTTATGTGAACTTGTAACTCTGTCAATCATTTTAAAAATTCTTTCTTCATATTGCTAAGAATAGGGAAATATTCGGTATATTAATTTTTTGTATTTTGACTTCTTTGGGAATGCTTTTTTTTCTGTGTAGATTTAATCTTAATCTATACAATTTCTAAGAAACAGTCAGAAATTATAGAATTGTGGTTTGAATTACTATTTGAATATACTATTTGAGTAACATGATGTTCCGTTAGATCATTGCTCGTTTTTGGATTTTTCACTGAAAAATTGATAATTTTTCATTCTTTTCTCCTTTGCACTGTTTCCTCATTCAGATACTCTTTTTTTTTTTTTTAAATAAGCATCAACCAACAGTATACATCTGTTGACCTCTAAAACCATAACGCATCATCTAAATCACGCCGTCTTAAATATACATCCCCGTTTATGTACATTCACACAATCGAATTTACAACATCTTGTTTTTTTTTATGAGAGCGGAGAAAAGTTATCGCAATTTGTTGAAATGACTCGTGTTATAATGCTTGTGTACCAAATGTCACAGCTGTAAAAAATATATACATATAAATGAAAGGAAGGATCTCAGAAATGCTTTTAATGACTGTGTTACGCGATAACAAACACGTTACATTTTAAGCAAGATACATCTTTGTGATGAAAAGGATTACAACAATTCACTGTTCCACGTTTTTTTATATGTGTTCTAAAGATCTTATGAGTTCAATACTTTGCATGTGGCACTTGGCAAGATAACATTTCAATATTGAGATTGACAAAGGGCAATAAGCAAACGGTCCCTATGACTGCAAATATATTTACAAGTGTGACATAATGTTCATGTATCAGTGTTAAATGTAACTACATTGTACCGTATTCCTTGTGATGCGCTCGTTCTTTATTTCTTCGTTTTATGTAAAACGTACGTTTCCTTGGATTGATCATTTGTATATTTCTGGATTTCTTGATGTATTATTTGGAGCACTTACGGAAATTTATTCCAATCAGATATCAATATTTAGCCTACAGTGCAAACGTATTGGAAAGAAGCTGTTGGTATCCACAATAATCTGAGCATTCCTGAGGTAAAAGATCTACTTCTATTCAATGTTGACTTTTGAGACGAGTTCTCAGAATTGCACACCTGACGCGGTGGGTTGTTCTCTTGTTTCGTTTCGCCTGAGTTCCCAGCAGAGATGAGGCGGGATGAAAGCACACACACAAAAAAAAAAAAATGGAAGAAGCTATTTAATTTTTATTAGACAGTTAAGATTTCTTTTAAGCGATTTCTCCAGTCTAATTTGTTCTTGCATTAAACCAACATGCACAATTATTATTTTTTTTTTAGCCTGGGTGGGAATAACTTTAATTTTGGGGCGTTTCGAAAGCTTCATACAATTTAGAAGTTCTTTAATGGATTTTTTTTAAACTGTGACTTTCCCACTGAGGAGCACAAGGGAAATTCGTTTTGATGTTGACCGCTTGCTGTGAAAACGGTGTGCATCTTCCATCATAAACAATGGATTTTAATTATGAAGTCTGATGGAAATACAAGCCAGGTGATAGTCAAAAGTTCAGCAACATTTCAATGATTACTGAAAGATATTTAGGCTTTATTGCTTTTAGACCTGTGTTATGATATAACTTTTTCTGCTCGAACTAAGGGCATAGTTCTTATGATAGTATTTTATTGTATAACACCGATTTAAGAAAAAAATGATTTTATAAAAATTACTTATCTCTCAGCTTCATTTTGCTGTCCTGATTATGTAACTGATAAAGGCTTCGTCCCAAAAGTTATAAGGGTTATTTGATATGTGCAGCATCGTTGAATTTTGTTCTTGTTTCACAAGAGACAAAAAGGTAGACAAGTAACAAGTAGAAATCGTCAAGTAGTGAGCAGTGCAAACACCATGTATTTTGACATACTGTGTAATCTTATTATATATATATAATATTTGTCCGTGTATCTGTCTATCTCACTCTTTTCTATTTTGTATCTTTCTTTCTCCATTAATTAAGCTGTGCTTGGGTATTCATGTTATAAAATAATAATCTGTTTGTTGTATGTAATCCTTAAGACTTGTTTCCCTTTTGAAGTCTTTCCACGAGAAACAATAACTGAAGTGATATTTTTTTCTATATATGCGTGCCTCAAATTGGAGAGATCTGTTGAGAAATCAAATCGCACCGAGTTTTTGCTTCTGGCTTGAACTTTAAAACTGCTCAAATGATAATATGTGTCTAGTCCTTCAGATGTCTTGTGGTCTACGTGTTCATAAAATCTGACCTACAGGAACTGTTGAACAAAAACGTGCAGTTGGAAACAATGAACATCAAAGAACACGATTTCATGATATCGTTTTATTTTGTTGCAAAGGTTTGTTTTAATTTTTATGTTCTTTAAAAAAAGGTGTCAAATAAAGAGCATTCATCACACGAATGTTTGTTTGTTTTATTTATATTTGCGTTTTTTTTTTAATTTTGTGTGGTTGTTATATAATGAGGCTTTGGCAGAAGCTACCGCCCTAAAACTTTAGATTTTTGTCATCATTTGTATGAACCTAAATTCTCAAATAAGTCGGTACTCGAAGATAAATTCTTTAGAAACAAGTTGAAGGTCTTACAGACGTAGTTAGAAACTATAGATTGACAGGGATAATTTGTCACAAAATGTCTCATACATCACAAATGATATAGTGTCTGCGTCACAGTAAGTTATGAACGAAAAGTTTTTGGTCAAGGATTAGACAGTAATGTCCTGGTTAAATTCTTCTGACACCTTTTATTCATGTTTGAATTCCTGAAAAACGTGTATTAATCACTCGTGGAAGATTTTCGTTCATTACCACGATGACAAACGAGATTCTGGCACATCCTTAAATACAGTATCTTTGTCGCATGAAACCCATTCTATTAGTCATTAGCTCCCTAGGCTACTATACTAATGTAAATATGGAAATCACAAGAAAAAAAGCTACCCCGAAGAAAACAAGGACAAACCAACGTGTCGCGATTCTGTCTTCGAAGGGAACAAATAATAACAACAAAAAACAGTCACACAAAAGGAGAAGAGAAGGACAAGAATAATAAGAAAAAACTTAGTTTTGCTACGTTCGATCAATGTCTCCAGTGAATATACCTTAAATTCTATATTGTGTGATGTGGCTCTTTTCGTCTTTTACAAGCAATCGAAGCAGCTCTTGTGCTGCTTTGCCTCGGCAGCCTCTTAGAAACGCTTTGTCCAGAGGCGCCGTCCCTCTCTCGGTCATTCTAGTTTTATTGTTATTCCAAAGGAAAGACATGGTCAATACCTTTGGAACTAGGGCGACCTGCAGTCCGATTAAGACTTAATTATATATAATTATACTAGCTGAATGTGTAAAAGAAGTGAGTAGTAGTACATGACAGGAAATGAATCACTCCACAATTTTATGCAGGACTACGATGAAAGAGTTTGGAAGCTCAGTATGTGTGACTTTTTGGAATAGTTTGCTTTTTAACAGGCACAGTTTTCTACGAATACCACCTGAAAGCGAAGGGAAGAGAATTAAACTATTTTTGAAATACGAAGGCAAACGCGATGACTTCAATCATTTTAATCTTGTATAAATCATAAACTGAAGAAATTTAGAACTTCGAAATATACCGAGAATACAAGTTAAAACACTGAAGTCAAGCACTGGTTGGGATTTGATCTCTCACTCCATCACTTCTACCTTGATGTCTTCTCCGATGTTATCGTCCTGCAAAAGAAAAAAAAAACATCAGCAAGGCAAATCTTGATTAATAGATGTCTGTTAGCCCATGTTCACACATATTTTTCGTTGTTTAAACAAATTGAATAAACGATCAGAACAAAACATATTATTACGTATCAATAAAGTGGGTCTATTAGTTTTCAATAACTTTTTTTTTAAATCAAAGAATGCAACGAATTCTTAGGTTCATGAACGATTGATTTAAATAAAAGTATCAAATATTGTACAATTTTGCACCTAATATATCAGTCTCTTTTCTTTTTTCAAATTACATAATTTAGATTTCACGATAAGTGTCTGAGTCCAGATCGAAATACATGTATGAATGCGAAACTTGACTGTTTCTTTATCATTACTGGAAAAAAAATCTCCTTGCCCGATCCATTTGCCTAATTTCTCAAAGGAATAAAAAACATTATTGCAGAGTTGATTCAACGGGAGTTATAGGAAAATGGACGTAGAACGAATAAATGTCCAATCGGAGCCAGCCTATAAAGAAAATCAGATTCAGGCTTTATAAATGTGCATCTTGAACTTGCATATTTTTGTTCCGAATACTTATCCCCAGAACAGGGGGTGGGTACGCAGAATTTCAATTGTGGGCGAGTATTAAATTATTACTTGACAGTTTCACGTTTGTTCGCACTTTCCCGTATGCCTAAACACAATGTAATGGCATTATCAGCCAGGTTCTGACGTGTGCGTCTACGTTTTATTCCGAAACAGTGACCTAGTACATTCAGTGCGTTCATTTTACTATGTCCACGACTTTGTTAAACACATACTTCATAATATGATAAAACAATATCTCAATAGATCTAATAATTAAACAAAGGAATAAGTGTCTCAACAATTCATTTGCCTCTTACCTCTCGAAACACAAGCGCTTTGTCCGATGGTTCTTCTTCTCTTAGCACCCGTTCCTTAATCTCCTCATCCGCTTCTATCTCCAACACCTCCAGTTCTTCTTCCTGCTCACTACGTCGTTCCTGTTGCTCTTCGTGGATTTCTGCCAACTCTTCCACTTCCTGCTTTTTTAAAGCTTCCTTTCCCTCTTTTTCTGCGAGTTCTTCTTTCTCCCTAGTCTCCCCTTCTTTCTCCTTCTCCCCTTCCATTTCCATGAATCCTACAATTTCTTCATTCCCACGGCTTTCATCGTCCTCCAGTTTTGGTTTGAGAGACTCAGACTTGACATCCATGAAGTAGTCCGCAGGGTCGATCCTCACACTAGGGGCACCTCCACGAACGACGGTGAAGCTGACAAAGAAAAGACAAAGATGAGAAAGGGAATACAAAAATAATACAAACAAGGTGCATTGTGTTTTCACGCGGTGGGTGTTGAAATTCGTTGATAGTTTTAGTTTTTTTATACGGCATTCTAGCACTTTCCACAAAAACATCGACAACAGTAAAGAATTGTTGCTTGGTAGGGGCTCAATGTTTCTGAAGGATCTCACTCAGTCTGAGTTGTATGGCTTCGTTAGTATAATCGAACCTCCCTTTTCTTCCCCCTTTACTCTGTTGCTTTGCTTACTACTTCATATCATATTATTTCACCTATTTATTGTGACTGTATATTTAACTGTCAATAGTCTTTACGCATTTATATCTATCTATCTATCTATCTATCTATCTATCTATCTATTTATCTATCTATCTATCTATCTATCTATCTATCTATCT
>JBDFRD010089835.1:0-13617 GCA_039654405.1 Bullina lineata
AGTACAGTTCAAAACGACCATGTAAAGTACTTGCGTTGCGATAGTTTCCGATGCATTTCATGCCCAATTGTTGAATTCAAACACAATTTATTAGGTCCGAATCGAAGTGGCACAGACTATAGATTATGTACTGGCCAATAGCCTACTCAGGCTACTGTCACTATAAAGAAGTCTAGGTTTAGTCTAGAATTTAGGTTTTATATAAATAGCCTAAGATTATGTGGCGGCTGCTTAAATAAAATCAGAAAGAAGTCAGGGTTCTTGGGCGGATTTTGTAGAACTTGAAAGCGGACTCTTATGCTGATAAATAGAAAATAATCCATTTCTTTGGTGGATCGGGTTCTTAGGTGGCGGGGGGTACAACTTAAGAATGTTGGTCCTGTCTGTGTCCTATCTGTATTAACTGCGAAAGTTAATAGAATAAAAGGTATACCGAATAAAAATTAAATGCCAGGAAGCATCATCTACACAGATGCATGGGCAGCCGCCAGCGTATTATAACAACACAAAACAATATGCCGGTGAATCCCCCTACCAACACCTTGTGGTCAACCACACACAGAACTTCGTTGACCCACTGACTAGCACTTGTACAAACCACGTCGAGGTTTACTGAAAGAACTGTAAGCGCCAATTCAAGTAGGCTACCTGTGTGGCGTCCACGAGACACAATTACCATCACACCTGGACGGATTTTTGTATGGGGGAGATTTTGGGGGATAACGGGGAAACGATTCTTCCGTCTGTGTTGCAGCACCTCTCTGTGTGGTACTCCGTGCCATAGAGGAATAAAGTAAGTTAAACAAACAACATTTTACAATAAGTAACAGTAAAGAAAAACAAACAGTAGATTCAACAAATGTTTATTTTATTACTTTCGCGGTTTAAGATATTTAATTTTTATTCTATTAACTTTCGCGGTTAATACTGACAGGACACAGACGGGACCCACATTCTTAAGTTGTACCCTTTGGTGGATCGGGTTTTAGGCAGACACCACTGTATGATATAAGAGTCTAGATCAAGATGATCTGCAGTAGATCTTTTGACCCTAGAAGTGATGATGGCGTCATCCGGAAATTGTGACGTTAAAAGGCACCTCGCCATACCGTGCTCAGTGTAAAAAATGGCGTGTGGCTAGCAGCTCTCTTGCAATTCTGAGTGGTGTGGATCAGTGTTTTACAACTTAATTACTTTTATAATAAAAGTTTACAAAACCCCGTATTTTCCGAAAGCCAATAAACTGAAAATGTTGTTTATAATATAATGATATTACTTTTTTTTAGGTATGATGATATAATAATGAAGGAAAACATCATCCAAATGGTCTTCTTCCCCTTTTCCTTGTGCAACAGTAAAATGTGATGCAAATGTGTCTCCTCATCGAAGTTGGAATCTATTTTCAATGCCATATACAAAATTTAATGTCATCCAGTAGATGAATTCCTAATGTCAAGACTAACATTCTTTTGGTCCTCAATTCTAACAAGCAGTGCGGATTATGAATAGGAGTGATGCAAAAGCTAATACAAAGTAAGTAGGTCGACTGTTCCAAGGCCTAGATCTACAACGACAAGTAAACAGCAGAATCACACAAATCTTGAAAACCAATCAACAAAAGCAATAAAATAGATGAACCTGCCAAAAAGAAATACCAGAAGTTCATTGGTTAATATTTCCACATATTGTGACACATTTACTATATATTTAGCAATGAGAAATTTTCCATTGAAGAGGGTTGAGGTCGAAAACTTTGAAATACGTCCCCAGTTAGTCGCAAGAAAATGTTGTTCTACATTCTTCACATGACCCGTGATTCTCGCACGGCTGGATGTTGAATTACGTTTTTGTGAGCTTCCAGGGTTAGTCCGTGTCACTTTGGTGACAATAGTTTCTGATGCATTTCCTGCTTATTTGTTGAATTTATTGGCATTTCTGTACGTCACAACCGAAGTGACACAGACTCCATTTTTAAAACTTTATGTCATGTCAATCAACCTCTGACCTCCTTGACTTGATCAATATTTGGCCAGGTAACAAGACTTTCAGACATACCATACATGCTGTTTTTTAGAATTAATTTTACTTTACACCGATTGCAAAAATTTAACCCTGGCATGATTGGTGAAAGGGAAGTTTTGAGCAATAATGAGGCCATTGTTTAACTGCTCGGTCGAATTACAGTTGAGACAAGCGACTAACACCGTCATTATTGATCGATACTTGGCTAAAAATAATTCTCGTGGGTAAACGAAATGCTGAAATTTCATTGGTGAGTTTTACTTCCAGTGTGCAGTGTAAAGCTGGAGATTGTGCCGTGTAAAATTATTATTGATTTTTTATTTACAGAGATTCGAGTTGACGAGTCTACACTTATAGAATTCAAGCATGGCTGAATCTCCAAATGAATTCAAATTGAGCAATATGCCCTCTGACGGAATTACTGCTGTTAAATTTGGGCCCAATTCAAGTCAGTTTTTATTAGTTTCTTCATGGGATGAGACAGTGCGACTCTATGATGTGATTGGGGACAGCATGCGGTTCAAGTATTCTCATTCAGCTGCTGTTCTGGATTGTTGTTTCTATGTAAGTATTTTTAAACCTTTTCTGTCCAAGAATGCTTCAGAAAGGAGATCAAGATTCATGTTTGTAACCATAACAACATAATAATAAATAATATAATAATAATAATCATACTATAATAAGAGTAACTTTCCTACGTGTAATGCTTAAACACGTATGTAAACCAATAATTCTGAAAAAATCATGGATATGTTAACAGACATGCGTTCTCAGGCATGGGACACAACAACAAAGCGTAGATTTAGCCAATTATGACTGGTTTAAGACGCAGGTAGAGGATGGAGCTGGATGGTCATGCTTCGAGCGATGAGAGCAGATAGGCCGAACGTGTCAATGCAAATAGGCCAAGGGTAACAAAACAGGGGAGGGGGCAGAGAAACGGGGCTTTGCTTTCCACCACGGCTACGGCCTAACCCTAGAACAAAAGCAGGGCAACTGACAGTGTTTCTGGTGGTTTAAGTGGCGGCTGCTTAAAAAAAATCGTATCTGGTAAGAAGACCAATTTCTTAGGCGGATTTTGTGTTGAAAACGGGCTCTTGCGCAGATGAATTATATAGAAAAAATTCCGTTTCACGAGAAGACTAGGCTCTTAGGTGGAGACCACTGTAATAATAATAATAATTATAATAATAATAATAATATAATATAGATTATCATGCCTGTTTGATTAGAGTATGAAAAATGTTTTAATCTATTATAAAAAAAAAAAATTCTGCTTTCACGTCACAGGATGCAGTTCATTCTTTCAGCGGTGGACTGGATAAGACACTTAAAATGTATGATTTCAACACAAGCACAGGTGTGTAATCTTTCTGATTCCATGTTTTTTTTAATCTTTTGAAGTAGAGCACTGATGCCCATCATGAAGTGTGCAAACTAGGAACTCAGAAAATAAAGATCTAGGATACACAACTTTTATTAAGTTGCATGATTTTCTACTTTCAAATTATGTTCTTTCCACAGGACCTTTATTATGTGAAATGTACTGATATTATGCATTCCAGTTTTTCTTTTCACATTTATGTACAGTGTGTATTTAATGACTTAATGTTTTTCAGAGAAATGTGATTTTGCTTTATATGGTAAAATATTATTTTGGTGATTCATGCACATCTTGTGTATTGGGTCATCTGAGTCATTTTTCCCTTTAAAAAAAAAAGAAAATGTGTCACAAAGTAGATAATCATGCTCTTTTCTGTTAAAATCATATTTTTAATGACAGATCAAATTGTGGGCACTCATGATGCAGCAATCCGTTGTGTGGAGTATGCTCCTGAAGTGAATGTGGTGATCACCGGGAGCTGGGATTCATCAGTTAAAATGTGGGACCCCCGCAGTCCAAGCATGATCGGCACATTTTCACAGCCTGACAAGGTATGAATTGAAGAGCATAGTGCTAAAAGTGCTTTAGTCACATTTTAATGAAAACCCAGCTGACACCGCTCACGCTTTTGTCAGTGGTCCAAGATTGAAAGTATGTAGTTTTTATATATTGAATGATAAAGTACAAAAGTCAGCTCTGTAAACATTGCGAGTAGTGCGATTGTAAAACTGAGAGTGAAACAAGTACCAAAGTCCTTTGATGTCAGTGACAAATGAGTTTTCATTCAAATGTGACTTAAGTACTTTTAACACTTGGCTCTTCGATTATAGGGTTATAGCATAAGCATGTAATTATAACATAATGAACCAAACTTAAATTTGACTATCTCAAATTGGACACAGATCTGAATAAGGTACAGAGCTTCAAAAAGTAAGGATGTCACATGACAAGACCGAGTGTCTCAACAATTACTGTCTTCAAGGAGAACAAAAAAAAAACGCAGCAATAGTATGAAAGTCACATTAAATATGACTACGCTGGAAAGTACAACAGAATTAGGACCTAAGAAAACAAGTCATTAATATTTCTCTTCTACTGTACTGAAAACAATGTTACTTGCACATAGTTGGTTGACTTCACTTGATTTCTATATTAGGCAACAGTTTTCCGGTCCTACTGTTGTCAGATCTGATGTGGCTGACGGAACATAGCTGGTTTCCAGAAAATGCTGTCTCATTTTCTTCTTGCAAAGACATGACAAGCTTTTTCGAGAATTGGTCATGGCTTTTTTAGGCCAGAGAGGAGAGGCTGAACTAAGTTCATCTTTGCCCTTAAAGTCTACAGAGGACAGGCTGTCAACAAAACCCCTCTATCTGTTTCTGTCTTTGGGAGCCCTGTGTAGGGCTGGATTCATATGAGGTGGATTTTTTAAGCAGATTCCGCGCTGACAAAAGACGCACGGTAAAAGTAAAATACACTTCCACTATTTCCTATACAACTGTTCCCGTGGACTCAGAAACACATTGTATCATTTGGCTGCAAATTTTACCGCCAGAAAAAAATGGCTCCTGTGGCAATTGATTAATGTAGAACAAAAGCAGAAAAGTTAAAATTAAGTTGAATTATTTATGATCAAGATTTGAGTAGAAGAATGGACTGTCTTGAAGGAAGAAGGATGAACAAACATTTAGCCGTGCGTCTTAAACCTTGACAGAAATTTCGAGGGTTGGTTTGTTTTTGCTTACCACTTTTGGATATCTTTGGGAACACAATGCCTAGAATGGCTGTCATAATTTGAAAATATGACCTTTAGGTTGCAAGTCCAGGAGCTTAATAAATTAGCCATGCTACCTGTAAAGTATGGTGGCACAGTGGCCGAATGGTTAGAGTATTGGACTACTAATCCAAGGGTCCAGAGTTTGAATCTGGGAGGTAACCTTGTGTGTCCTTGGGAAAGACACTTTATACTATTTTTCCTCTCCCCATCCAGGTTCGAATTGGGTACTGGTATAATCTGCTGGGGAAGTAAACCTACGACAGACTAGCATCCTGTCTAGGAGATGAAGTAAAAGTCATCTGTTCCACTTCGCGCTACCGTAACGGGGATAAGCTCTGGCCTGTAGGCCTCATGGCCTTGAAGGAACTTTACTACCTGTAAAGTACAGCCAAGTGATAGTTATAGATACTACTTATAATACAATTAATTTCATCCTTTTTTTTCTTCGATTCATCTTTTGCAGGTTTACACAATGTCTGTTTGTGGTGATTCCTTGATTGTTGGCACCGCTGGACGGAGAGTTCTTGTGTGGGATTTACGTAACATGGGCTATGTTCAACAGCGAAGAGAGTCTAATTTGAAGTACCAGACCAGATGCATTCGCAGTTTTCCGAATAAGCAAGGCTATGTGCTCAGCTCAATTGAAGGTATTGATTTTTTTTTTAATTGATTTGAAACTGTTTATTATTAGTATACATCAGAATAAGCTTGTTGAGTATTCACATAGAGTCAATGGATCTGGTTGATCTATCTTTGCTTTTGTGCAACTTATTGTAGAATGCAAAGAAAACTGAATGCATGTTTATATCAAAGAAAGGACAAATATCTCAATCCAACATCAGCTGCAAGGGAGAGAAAATCAAACAAGTATACGAATTTAAATAACCTTGGGTTCACGATTACATCAGATGCAAAGTGTGACAAAGAAATTAAGAAATGCATAACTATATTAAAGGATACGTTTAGTAAAATGAGCCCAATATTGAAGAACAGGAACATCTCCACACACACGAAAATATGAACGGTGACATCATATGTATGGTCTGTCCTCTTGTATGGCTGTGAATGGTGGAACATCTCCAATAAGGCAAAAAAGGAACTGGAGCCTACGGAAATGTGGTTCATAAGAAGATTGAGAATATCCTGGACAGAAAAAAAGACTAAGACTAATGAAGAAGTTTTACAACTTACAGGTGGACAGGGGACACTGGTGAAAACTATAAGAAAAAGACAACTGAAATTTTGTGGCCATGTTAGCAGAAAAGAGGGACTAGAAAAACTCATACTCTGTGGAAAAATTGAAGGAACAAGAAGCAAAGGAAGACAACGAACATCATACATTGACAGTCTGAATACTTTCTCAACAAGTTAACTAATGTCCAAAACTGTGTAGGTTGCAGGAGGCTACTTTGTCACTTATTTTGGTTTTATTCTGTACTGTCCAACACGCGTACGTTGAACTCACAGATTCCCTGAACAAAATTTGTCGTTCCAACTTTTTTCCTTCATTTTCCTTGTATTTACTACATGCATTCGTCAAACCTTTTCACGGATACCTCAAACTAAATTCTGCCGGCTGACCATTACTTCGGGAAGTTTGCTGTTTCAATTTGTCTTTTCAAGGCCCACAAATCACCCAAATCGTTAAGCAGTTCAGTCTGCCACATGTTTTGAAAGTCATAAAACAGACGCACAGCAATGTTTCCTAACGTAATGTCATTGTGTACACTGTGGCTTGTGGCAACTTATGGACCCACTTTGGTTCACCCCCCAACCTATTCCAATCTCTCACCCATGTGCAATTAGACCTGCAATTACCAGTGTAATAAAAGTCACAGTTGCACGAGGGAGCAACATTTCGTAATTACTTCTTTTTGTCCTTAAACACTCCATCTCTTCCCCCGCTTTTTTTTCCCCCCCACCTGAACAGGATGTGCAAGTGCAAGAATTCACTACCCACTTGTTCTTGTCATTCCATCCCATCCAATCATATGCTTTTTACTTAGGTAGGAGTAACAATTCAATGGCCCATCACAAACTTCCAAAGACAAAGAATGCGTTGAAGTCGCTATAATTAGGCTTAGGCCTAGCGTTTCTGACACAATGAGATGTAATCAAGTTTTGCTGCCAATTCCATTTCGATGCACAATTCTATCTATTCACAAGAGAATACAAACATGTAAATTTGACAACTGTATAAATCTATTATAAAATGGGGGCTGCTGAGAAGCAGAGAAATTTACAAAATTTATGGTAGGGGAAAATGCTTCCAATATAAGAACGCCACAAAACATTCTCCATTCATTTTTTGACTTACTCTGTATAAATCTATGTTTCTTTATTCACTTTTTTTAATTGCATGCTTGATGCGTAGTACCAACTAGGATGCAGTATAATGGATTATTTATATTTCTTTCAGGTCGTGTTGCTGTTGAGTATCTGGATCCCAATCCTGAGATTCAAAAGAAAAAGTATGCATTCAAGTGTCACCGCATCAAAGAAAATGGACAAGAATTGATTTACCCTGTGAATGCAATTGCTTTCCACAGTGGTTATAGCACATTCGCAACTGGAGGTTCAGATGGTTATGTCAACATTTGGGATGGTTTTAACAAAAAGAGATTATGCCAATTTCATAGGTAAATTATAATGCTATATTTTACCCTTGCTGAACAGTGCCAATTGTTATGAGATAATAAACCACAAGGAAAGAATGCTGTCCAAAAGTTAATTTAAAGAATGGTCTGATTTTTTTTTTTTTCTTTTCCTTTCCTCAAGTTTTTCTTATTTTTTTTTTTATTTTTGCGGAAAATCATCTATTTAATGTGTGAAAATCAAAAGTTGTTCATGTTAACATTCAGTCGAATTGTACTTGATGAAGAAAACATAATTCACAAGTTTGAAACTAATTATGAAGAAAAGTTTTACCTCTACCTTTTCAAACAGTTAGAATTTTGAGTTCCATTGTTGATAATTTTACTTCTTGAGAAAAATGTTCTTAATAAAACAGACTGCGTAGTAAATTTGACTTTACTGGCAACATGTATGTATGGTAAGAAATAAAGGGTAAATACAATTCATTTGAAATCATTTCACAAGTAACTTGCAAGATAATATTGTTTAAAAATTTTGTGCCAAATCACCAAATTTCAGAATTTAAAATATTAAAAACACATTGTTTTGCATAAGCCTTGAAACAAGCTCTTCCTAAAACATTGTTTCACTCATTCGAAGACAAGAAAGACGGATGATGTTAAAAAGTTGACAAAGCTAATTTCCTACTGCTTAACTCCTTTTACAGGTATCCCACAAGCATAGCATCACTGGCTTTCAGTCCAGATGGCAGTGTTCTGGCAATTGCTTCTTCCTTCATGTATGAAATGGAATTGGAAAAGGAACCTGCTCCCGACATGGTGTACATCAGAAACGTCACAGATCAGGAAACAAAACCCAAATCTTGATCGGCACCATTTACAGCATATTTTACATCATTCTGTTAATATTTTTATCTTTGATCAGTTAGCCGTAATACTAGAATTGACTTTCAATTTTTATTTTTCTGTCATGAACTGTGAGCAGTGTGTACTTATATTTAAGTTAAGAAATAAAGGAGTAATGAAGTACAAGACATTGTCTGATATGGTGAGATTCAAATTTGCAAAAGCTGATTGATGAAATCTGACGATCAGTTGTTTTTTTTTCTGTTCTTATAGGTCCTTCCTGCTCTTAATACATAGATTCTATCTGCAAAAATGCAAGAAAAGGAAAAATCCACACATCCTTTTCTTAGTAATTGCTGACACCTGTTAGGATGGTTTTAGTAGCTAAAAATATTGCATCATTCTAAAAAGTGTTATGTGTGTGTACACAAAACTCAAATTATTTGACAGAAACTCTGACCAAGTTAGATTGTAATTTGGGTTTGAGGTCGATGAGCAAATGTAAATAAGTTAAGTTTAATGCCTTTGTTAGACCCACTTGGGAGTACAGAAGTCAAAAGTAGGCCTTTGTGCTATTGTTGTCAACAACAATGGCATTTTAAATGATAACCTTGGTTTGGGAACTCTTCGTAGAAGAGTCGCAGAGAGTGATGCTGAAATGGAGACAAGCATAAAGTAAAAATATCATCATTTGGTTTCATTGAAAATATTGAATTTGATAATCTTCTTTTAAATTTATATAAAGGAACTATCTTTAGTTGAATAAATATTACACTGGACTCTCTATAATGTGCTGATTGATGGTATTGATAATGATAATAATAATAAAAGAGAAAGTTATCATTTCCTTTTTTAATTTTCAATGTGGCGTATATTTTTATAGGCATTAATAACCTCTGTGGTGGCACGGTGATCAAATGGTTACAACAAAGGACTCCTGATCCATGTGCCGTGAGTTCAAATCAGGCGGTGACCAACATTGTGCCCTTGGAGAAACTAACTTTTCATCAATTTGTTCCTCTCCTCCACCGAGGTGCAAGTTAGGCACTGCCATATTCTGTTGGGGAAGTAAACCTATGACAGACTAACGTCCTTTCTAGGAGATGATGTCAAAATCATTTGTTCCTCTTCACACTACCGAAACCAGGATAAGCTCTGGCTCTAAGGGCTCCTTGAAGAAACTTCAATTTTTGTGTGAACATTTTTAAAAAGACAATTAAATAGGACTGTAAAAAGGATGGTTTAATTTTCATTTTACTGATCCTGCCATTTGTATGACTTATGAAAATGTATACATTTCATTCATGAGAACAAGCATATATGTAATGTTAAGGTAGTGAAACATGAAGTTTTGACATTTTTCAGATCATGTTAGTCAGCAATATTGGCTATTTGCAATTGTAGGAGTGGATGTTTTGTCTTCAAAATGTAATGTACAGAAAGAAAACGCATGCACTTGAAATATCCTTTGTGACAGAGGTCGATTTCAAGTGGTGTAGAAATGTTTAAATTTTGTACTTGTATTAATAGCTGACTTGTAGAGTAAAATTTTATGACTTTTTCAAAGAATTGGTTCAAAAATAATTCAAATCAGAGAAAATAGAAAATAATGAATATTAACTTAAGAAGACTTTTGCAAAAGTAGATGAAGCGATCTATTGACATGAAAAAGTGCTCAGAAATTATGACAATTGTTATATTATGATTTATATTTGTAATAAACACTGCCATTTGTTTTCGTACATTACTTGTAACAGACTTGTTCCTCATTTTTGTTTAATTGTGCACTTAAACTTCACCATTAACATCAGAACATTTTAGGAATTAATTATAAGAATCTCTACACCTGTTAACCTGCATATCATGAAATCGTAGAGTCGCAGTCTTACCAGAGTAAAGGAACTTCATTGGAAAGAGCAGGATCATTTAGATCTAAGTACATGATGTAAAAGGAAGACACAGGTTACTTTCAAAACACGTAAATGATTTAAAGCATCAAATTATGAAGACCATAAAAAATGTTAAACTACAAAGATATTTACAAATGTTAATATTTTAAATCCGGCCAAGTGGTTGGAGCAAAGAACTCCCTATCCAAGGGTCCTGGGTTCAAATCTAGAAGGCAACTGTGTTGTTTTCTTGGGGAAGACATTTTACGTCATTTTTCCTCTCCCTACCTAGAGAGAATTGGATACTTGTATACATACATGTATTGTGCTGGGGAAGTTAATCTACGACAAACTAGTTTCCTGTCTAAGAGATGACGTCTATTCCGCTTGACACTACTGAAACTGAGATAAGCTTCAGCTGAATGGGTGTCATAGGCTTTGAAGGAATTCTTTTACTCTCCAATATACATTGAATAGAAAGAAGTGAGGTGAAGTCATTGTCTTGATTTGAAAAATCTCAATTTCTTTAAAGAGACCTTCCTGAACATCAGGAACTTATAATACAACTTCCAAGAAGCAAGAATAGTAATCATTGTGCTTAAATTAAGCTTGTAGCAACTTCAAGGTTGCTTGCTTCAAATAATGTTGTCGTCAAAGAAATTAAATTAACTTTACTAGATCTACATGTTAATTTTTTTTTTTTTTAACAGTATATCTTCTTTTTAATTATCAGGTGGTTTTGAAATATCCCTTCAAAAAAATAAAGAAATAATACCTCACCACATACCCCATTCCCCTTTTTCCCCACAGTTATGCAATTCACGACTTGTTTCTTTCCCAGAGGGGTGAAAAAGAAGTAACAGAAGTTTGTTTCTTTTCCTTTTCCCTTAACTCACTGGCGACGGTTCACGCAACTTTTGGTGGCCGATGATTTGCGGCCTTTTAAATTAGTACATTTACCATAGCAAAAATAATGTTATTTGGTAAACAATTATTTATTTAAAAAAACACAAATCTTAGTCTTTGATTTTAAGCTACCGGTATAATACATGTACATATATCTACTTTAAAGTCGAAGGAATAAATCATACATTTTATTACAAAATGAATTTTGAGAACCATCATTGTTTTCGTAAGAAAACGTACAAAAAAAAAGGGCTAGGACGGCAATAATGGGAACACTGCTAACCTAACTTAGTTCATCCTTACCTGTCAGCAATCTTCATTTTGTCTGATGTCTTCTCCCAACGTAGTTCACCGACACTCAAATGAACTAGTTTACTAGTCTACAAAGAGGCGACAGAATAAATCTAAGGCGTGAATTACACAGGATAAACCAAGCTGTACCGTGGCGACCCATCGTGTGGTATTCACGCCTAATGGTCTGCGCTTTGGGCGAGCTTTGTAAATGAACGTCCGTGGTGCAGCAGAAAAATCGCCGTGAAACTGAAAGTTGAAAGGAAATACTTTGTACATGAGGCCAGCACCTCTAGCATTGCACCACCCTACGAATAATGAATTTAATTACATGTACGCAGTGTTACTTTGATGAATGTATCTTATATATAAGAACTAAGGAGACCGCAGCAATTGCAATAATTACCAAGGAATCTCTTACATGAGCATTGTCGGCAAGGTCTTTGACCGTGTGGCCCTAACACACTTGCAAACCCTAGCCTCTTGCGTCTACCCAGAGTCCCAGTGTGGCTGTGGAGGTGGCGGTCAACAATAGACATGATTTTCTCTCTACGCCAGCTCCAAGAGAAGTGTGAAGAGCAGCAGATGCCCTTCTACATCCCTTCATAGATCTGACAAAGGCGTTCGACCTGGTCAGTCGAAGTGGACTGTTCAGACTGCTGCAGAAGATTGGCTGCCTCCCACACCTGTTTGTGGTTGTTAACTCATTTCATGAGAACATGCACAGCACAGTCTACTACAACAGCACAACATCTGAGGCTTCCCCCAAAGCTCTTCGGCACCTTCTTTTCAATGCTTCTGCAGTATGCCCTTGGGGTCTGCAGCGAGGGAATTTACATCCACGCCAGGGTCGACGGCAGACCATTCAACATTGCCTGCCTCCGCGCCAAGACTAAAGTCACAGAGGTACTCATCCGCGATATGCTCTTTGCTGACGACGCAGCCTTGACGTCTCACATGGAGGACGGTATAGGGTGCTGACCATCCTTCCACCGTCGCCATTGATGGGTACAACTTGGAGGCTGTTAAAAATTTCAACTACTTTGGGTCCACCATCTCCAGCTCGCTCTCTATTGACGCCGAGGTGAACAGCAGGATTGCCAAGGCGGCAGCAGTTATGTTATGACGAGGCTGAACCAGAGAGTCTGGAACAACCATTGTGTCACTGAGAAGACCAAACTGCGTGTCTACCAGGCCTGCGTACTCAGCACACTTAGTACAGTAGCGAGGCATGGACCACTTACGCAAGCCAAGAAAAGAGGCTCAACGGCTTCCACTTGAGGTGCCTGCGACGCATCTTGCACATCCAATGGCAGGGCAAAGTGTCCAGCGCAGAGGTCCTGGAATGTACCAGCATGAACAGCATGTTCGCAGTACTCAGCGAGAGGCGCCTTCGCTGGCTCGGCCACGTCAAGAGAATGGAATCTGGTTGCAGCCCTAAGGACCTCCTGTATGGTGAACTGGCGGATGGTTCGCGGCTGACTGGACGCCCACGACTGCGTTACAGAGACGTCTGCAAGAGAGACTTGAAGCTGTGCAACATCAACGTTAGAACATGGGAGATCTGTGCAGATGATCACGCAGCATGGCGCCTCACTGTCAGACAGGGCGTGCAGAAAGCAGAGGAGGCAAGAAGTGCAGCCCTCGCCCAGAAGAGAGCCAGGAGGAAAGAAAGGCAACAACAGCTGCAGCAGGCAACGTCACACATCTACATAAAGTGCAACAGATTTTGTCACTCCTTACTGGGTCTGTTCAGCCACTCACGAAAATGCAGATAGACATAATATGTATGCTACACCATCGTCTCTCGTAGACGGAAGGTTGCCGACGACGACGACGACGACGACGACGACTCCTAAGAATGGAAGGAAGGGTAGGAAAACACGGGGCAGGGGAAAGGGGTTGAGC
>JBDFRD010089946.1:0-25079 GCA_039654405.1 Bullina lineata
GAAATGAGATCCATTCGTAATGATGCAATTCCTGTGTGCTTAGTCTGTGTTGGTTATTACATCAAACAATCCCAACTCGATTAGGTCAAGAGGCACCAGTTGTAGGCCTCCATCGGTCAGATCTGACCATGGATGGAACACCCTATAGTTTGATTGAGCAGCGGCGTCTGAATCTGTGCAGACCTATGCGTGAGTGACAGTCTTTGTTGCGTAGGTAGCATCTTTATGTGATCTCTGGTCTGTTGGAAATGTTCACAGCCTTCCTGTGTGCCCTCTTGTCTGTTGTCGCATTTGTGAATTTGACTTCCTCTGACCTCAGATGTAGTTCTAATGTGGCGCTCCACCTCATGCGGTCGGATACAAGGTCCTCCCAGGATGTCGTGTCCACGTCAAGGGCCTTCATATCCTCCTTGCAAACATCCTTGTAGCGGAGCTGTGGACGTCCGCAACTTCGATTCCCCATGACTAGCTCGCCGTAGAGGAAGTCTTTGGGGATGCGCCCATCATCCATCAAAAAGCACAACTCAAGCCCCAATCGTACTATATGTACTTCTCCTTTTATGTGATTGTTTTTTGTTCCATTCGAAGACATAAATTGTCGAAACGTCGGTTTGTCTTTATGTATTTCTACGGGATGGCTTCATTTGGACGTGTTTGCAACTTCGCATCCATCACACAAAGGAGCACACAAAAGTCATAACGGACATTTTTAACTAAACGAAAATGAATAACTATCCACCTGAATAAGCGAGGGAAAAAAGGGTAAAGAGGGGGGGGGGGGGGTATCCACTTGAATAAGCACTTCCACTTTCACTTCAAAAAGCGTTCTTTTTCTCTTTATTTTCAGGGACACGCTCTAATTCACCAAGATTCTCAGATGTGCATCGATGTGGGTACACACGGCCCCATGCTTTCTACCTGCGTCATTGGGAAGCCTACCCAGAAATGGATGTTTAAAGCTATTTCTTTCTGATGTTCATCTTTGTTTAATTCAACGTCGACTATCCAGTCTAGTTTCAATGGGCCATTCTTACTTTTATCATCGATGGGTGCTTTTGTATGAGTTTTATCTATTTTCATGGGTTTTTTCCTCGCACTTCAATGATTTGATGGGTTCGTGTATTCGGTTTAAATTACCTCTTCATTTTTTGTAGATCTTTACAATTTCGTGTTCTTTACTACATAATAAGGTTTTACAGTAACTATAAGTATTTCAAAAGATGGATGTAGATTCTAATAGTATACTGTATTTCCTCCTTACGCGACTTTTTATTATTACGCAGATGTGTCACAATCTGACCGTTTTCCCTCAAATGTTTACAAAATAATTACAATCACAATACAACTTTAACCTTATCCAAAAAATGTACGTCATATTGACCCACCTTGCAGTGGAATACAGTGGAAACACCTTGTAGGGATAAGGTTAAGGGTCATTCATTTTTCGTTTCTATGAATTTTCAATTCATACCCGAGAAAAATGCCATCCCTAAATTAAGTACATGTACATTATCTCGACGGCTTGCTCCAAGACTCCTGTAACTTACATTTTGCAAATTTTACAGGAGAGACAAAAAACTTCCCATTTTTTTGTGAAGTAAGATATGATGTAGCGAGTTAGAATATAGACCTTTGCATGCATGCAAGTAATGTCGTACATCTATGTTTAGTACAAACTGTTTCAGAGCTGAATTTGATGGTTACAGGCATTTAGAAAGAAAGACGTTTCTGTGCAAGACTCCTGTATAGCGTCATAGTTACAGTTACAGGATGTGGCCAATGCTTAACTAATGGAAGGTTGATTTACTAATGTCGATATTATCATCGTTTTTTGCAAGAAGTAGAGATATAATTAGAACTGTCTTTTCACTTTTTTTTCCTTTTTATTCTGATCAAAACCCGAAAAGCAGATCCTAGTCACTAGATGTTGGAAGTAGTAACTTCATGATAAAATAATTTGATTTGATGAGCTGTCTCCGTCTTTTTTCCCCATTTTTGGAATTGTATGTAGATGTGATTTGGTCTGTGTGTATGCGCGCGAGAGAGAGTGTATGCCTATGACTATGTCATGTGTTGTTGTTCTTGCTCTTGTTGAGTAAATAAAGAGCAGTCTTCACGTCCATTATCACATTATATCAGCAACCTAAGGTAGACTAGCGGAGGGGCAACTACATTGGTGTCCGCTTCATCTGAAATCGCTTACTTTGAACTGTCGGCTAAAATGAACACTTTGAGAAGGCCCAATCAACAAAACAATATCGCATGATTTGAAAAAAGAAAACAACAAATGTGCTAAAACGAGCCGTAGGTCTGATGAGTCCACAACTTGTTCCAACAATTCTGTTCGGCCTCAGATTGCCCCCTTCAGTTCACCGCATCACATGCTGCAAGTCAGCCAGGCGGCCACACTTCCCCATCATTTCCAACTTTCTGTTCACGGACTCAGTCTGTCAAATCGCTGTTATCTCATAAGTGTGCTTCGAGCTACACTATACAACCATCGCCACTCTCGCGTTAAATGCAACACAAGTAACGTTTTTTGTCACCGAATTCATAAGGAAGCGCATTTTTTATGGTTATTCAAGCGTGCCCTCTGGACGGTAAAACTGAACACCGCTTAGAATGAACAACAAGCGTGGGTTCCCGTTGCATGAACGGGGGAGTTGCTAAGGTTATAAGAAAAAAAAACCAGCTTAAAATTGTGTAGGGACTCACTAGTCTGACTGGGTATTTAATTAAGTAAAAGAAACTATTATTATAACTATAATATTCAAGACGGGTACGGGTAAGTTCAGATCTGAATGAGCATATGGACCTCAAAGGGTCATACCCAAACCACCCAAAGAAAGGAAATCTTGACTTTACGTCGCCTATCCAGTGTTATTTTTGTAAAATCTGAAGTCTCTGAAGGGAGCAGCGTAAGCCTAGTTATGTGTTCTAGCATAGACCGTTAGGTTGAATGATGCACTTTCATTGCTGAATGACAGCTTTGTTTCTTTTCGTTAAAGGTAAAAAAGTAGGCAATAAGGCGGAATATAAAACAAGTTTGGAACTATTGTGAAAGCTGTGAGGAAATTTGATTTTTTCAAACTCATGGTTGAAATTACCAAAAAATACATGACACGTTGACATACTAAATTTTGTTTCTCAATTTTAGGGGAAACCGTTTGTCCCCACGTTGCTTGGTTGTCTCGTAATCCCTCGCTCCGATTTTGAGTTAGCCTTTTATTAGTATAGATTATCTCGAGATAATGGTCGCTTGAGAATGTGAGTTGGGTTACTGAACGCCAAGCACTGAGAGATCTTCATATAATGTAATGGGCTCGTCCCTCTACGACCCCGCACCCTCAAATCCATCCATACACACACACACTTTTTTCAAGAGTGCTTTGGGTGTACATGTACATGTATTACGACGTCGGTGATTTTCTGTACAGATGGAAAAAAAATCAACAATAAATTTGGCTGAAAGGGATGGGTGAGGGGGAATGGCAAGATTATCAAGAACGACTCTCGGGATGGACCCATAAGGAGTTGTGGTTCAAACCTGTAAAATAGAGTGGAGACAGAGAATGTACCATAAAAAAAGGGGGGGGGGGGGGGGTTAGGGTAGCCTTACTCTGAGATCTTAACCAGGGATAAGGGTGGATTCAGCAATTGACATAATGATTCATTTTGGAACAACATAATTCGGACACGACTTAACTTCTTGCCTTTCATAAGAAGACGCAGCCTCATCCGTATCATCTAAGTGACCCCCTGAAATTGATGAAAATTTATTTGCAAATTGTGACCTAGAGACTAGAATCTAGTGCATACAAGTACAGCTGATTTTTTTTTTTTTTGTAAACAACGTTGTATATCTAGATCTATGTGTGGTGTGCACAATGCTGCTCTAGACTATTAAGAGTCACAATATTATGTCACTCTTAATAGTCTAAATCAGCATCGAGCACATTAGTAGATTTAGATGAGTTTATGTGGATAAAAAGTCCCGGAAACACTGCAGAAGGTACAAAAAGGACAAGTAATATCTTACTACATTTTTGTCGGAGGTATCATGTGCCATGCATATGGCAAGCCAAAATTCGATTGCCTAACCAGATTTACCCAGTGTGCCATGTAAACAATGGGGACCATAATCAATTGTACAGTGGCGCCGTACAATGAGCTACATGTATATCGAAACAAAGCAAACTCCTAACCTGTCCCCGTGGTTTTATGCATTCAGTGTGGCCGCGCCGCGGCCGGCTAATTTACCGAAAATATAGGCCTCCGCAACGCACCACGCTTTTTTTTATGTCCTTGCATAATTTGGATTTGTTGCTGACACTTTTTTAAAAACTAAATCCGCGAATACTGATTTCCACAAATAAAGGCGGCGATGTCCCCTTGCGGTCTCGCGGCCTGGGAGGCACAAAATATAGATCTAGTGATCTCGTGTAGTTTGTTTCCCGCCCGTCTCGACTTGGCCACGAGAGAGCCTGATCTGGTAGACTACCCTAGGTGACGTACGCCCGATCATAGATCAATTGCTGTCTGTGTCACTGTAACTGGAAAATATACATTGTAATACACCCATGGACAAGTTTCTGGGCAAATCACCCTCTGTCAGCAGCAAAACTGCGTCGAAAACAACAGCGGCGGAGCGTCAATCGCAGCCCCTTTAATTGTAGTAGACGCTTGAACATCTAATCTAGATCTCTTTTCTTTTTTGGCTTTTTCCAACACTAGTGTTAGTAATTTTCAGACGTGAAAAGACATACACCTAATTGTGATTGAAGGTCACAGAAATTGTCAGTCATTTTTTAGAGGCTTGTTGTTTTTGTATTACAAGTTTGGGGAGACAGACTTTTTTTTTTTTACTTTGAGTAGTCCATTTTGCGTCTAATAGTTGTTTATGCTTTAACCACCAAATAACATCACAAATTGCAAAAGTTCTCTAGATTCTATTCTGCTGTATTACCTGCCCTTAAGAGCAAAGTGCCTACCCAGTTATTACTCTGTATATTTCATCTCAATTTTAGAGTTGTGGTATGTCATATTTCTGAGGATTGGTGAATGTAATAATTATACCCTCATTCCACATTGGGCCTTCGTTTGCTATTTTCTTCATGTGTTGTTAAGAAACTTCTCACTCATAATCTTGTATATAATTATAGCAAATTGCATGCTAGTAGATGACTACAGAATGGTCCAAATTTATTTGTGAAAATGGCGTTCGCGCTGTTTGCATAATTTTGGATTTTGGCTTGCATAATTTGGGCCTTTTAATTTGCATAAAACCCCGGGGACAGCCTAACATTTATTTTGTCTCGTCTTCCAAGGAGTTCAACGCTCTGACAATTCGGTCACCGCGCCAACACTCAGGTTATGAAGAGTAAAATTATTCCAACCAGCCCATTTTTTGTTGGTCCATTCCGTTACAAAGGTGACGTGGTGGCCGAATTGTTAGAGCGTTGGACTCCTCATTCTAATCCAAGGGTCCAGGGTTCGAATCAGGGAGGTGAAAGTGTTGTGTCCTTGGGAAAGAGACAAGTTACACTATTTGCCTCTCCTCATCCAGGTGCGAATTGGCTACCAGCATATTTTGCTGGGGAAGTAAACCTACGACAGTCTGTCTCGGAGATTAAAAAAAAAAAGTCGGTTCCGCTTCACGCTACCGAAACCGGGATAGACATAAGCTCCGGCTCTATGGGCCACATGACCTTGAAGGAACTTTACTTTACTATTCTCTTACAACATAGCCACTGTCTGAAGCGTCATGCTTCCGTCACCTCTAATGCAAAGTTCTTAAGCATCGAATCGTGAAGATAAAGGTGAAATTAATGACGACTGTTTAGAACAAAGCAAGTGTCAGTGGGTCCGTGACAGTGTGGCAGTGGGTCATGATGCCAGGACGCTACCCTTTCAGCAAGTTTACATGTATTCTTCTTTTTCTTTTTCTCTTTCTTTATCTACTTTTCTCAGTATGTCCGCCTGTAATTTTTCCTCTCTCCGTGTAAATTACAATTGTAAAATAGGGGCTGCCGAGAAGCAAGCGAAGCCCCCATTTTACAATTGTTTGTTCAGAACACATTAGAGAATACAAACATGTCAGAAGCTGTCGAAAAGCAAATTTTAATCAGTTTCAAGAAAAGCATGAAAACAAATCATTGTAATGACAACAATTAAAATCAGAACAGGCAAAAAACAACAAAAAGTGGTCACACTAATAATATGTAATGGAAGTGATGATGAAAACCTTGGCGTGCAACTAAGTCTATAATCATTCGGGAAAAAGATAATGAATGAATGCGTGGTTCTGTCTCCGTAAGCATTATAAAAAGGATTGTTTTAATTAAAGTTACAAAACGCCATACACAGATAGACATCTCTCGCATCCAGTGGGAAAAATTGGAATAATAATAATAATAATAAAAATAATAATAATAATAATAATAATAATAATAATGGAATGACAAATCTTATCTAGTGTTGTTCTGTGTATCGACACTACATGTCATTTAAAACCTACATGTAGTTCTTTGGGAGGAGTATTTTCGCATGCATGCTTATTTGGAAGGGAAGGGGTGGCTGTGGAACAGAAACAAAAACTAAAAGAAAAAGAAAAAAAAAAACAAGAGCCATTATCACAGACGGGGCATTTCTCTTTTTAAATACATGTATGTCATTTATGAGGAAGCAAAGAAATGAAACAACGGGTCTTCAAGTTTCTACTTTACAAGCAATCTGATCAAGAGGTGTTGTGCCTACTTACAAATACTCCCCTATTAGAATTTAATCCCTTTGTGTAATTGAAGAGATAAGAAAGTCTAAACTCTCTTTCAGTCTTTAGTCCACTGAAAAAGTATTTCCAGTGTCATACTCGTTTTAGAAACCTCTCTGAAACCACGATTTAACAGAGCATAGATTCACCAAACTGAGACAATCCTTAATATGAATATAATCGGAACAGAAAATATGACAAATGTTTTTCCCATTCTTCTCCTTTTGCCTGAAGTGGATTCACTTTCACCTTTCATAGCAATCTCGTACAGTAACAAGGAGGTTTCTGGATAAGGGCTGAAATTTCAGTCCATCAAGATACATGTACTTCAGATTTTAGTTTGTACCAAGTATTAAGTTCTGTGAATCAAAATTACTCCTCAAACTGAGTGTTAGTTACATTGAGCACTTATTAAAATCTTATCTCTCCTCAATGCAAATATCCCTATGCTACTCAAAAGTAATGGCACAGAAGAGGCCTTATCGTTGACAAAACGATAAAAAATACTCAATATATAAATACGGAACAGCCGACAGATATTAGGGAAGAATACTGCTACATTGTATTATTAATTATTATGTTCTGTGTACCAACCATTCCCAATGAAGCAATGCATACAGATCTGATTAAATGTTTTATGAGCACAACAACATTAAACACAAAAACAAAATAGAACCTTAACTGTCATTAACAGCAGAAGGGGACCTTTTTAGTTAGGGAAAATGAAATAAATAACATGTAAAATTACCTTTTCAGTTACTGACCAAGTCGACACTCAAAACTAAATTCAGAGCTTCGATACAACATTAAGTAAATTACACAATGTATACGGAGTTTTTTAAAGTCAAAGGCAGAAGCACACCTCACACTGTTGTCGTTCATGATACAGTATTAGGAGAATTCAGGTGCAAGTATCTCATCAGTGCTCATGAAGATATATAAATATATTATCACAAAATGAAATGACAATACCTAGACTTCCCTTTGTGAACCAGTATGAAAATCAGATTAAATTGTAAATGTCAGGGACGAACAAAGCCAAAATGTTTCGTTTACACAGACGGTGGTTCAGAAGCTGACTCCTTGGAAAGTCTCATACACAGGGAGGTTAGTACTAACGCATCGGTGAAAGCACGAACTAATACATCGAGAACACAATTTCTGCAGCTATAGAGTATTACTATGAAGCTCACCAAATTGAGATTGTTAAAACTTCGCACCAAGATGAGACTGTTCCAACTGAAAATTAAATCAATTTCTATTTTGATCGGTGGAGTTGAGACAAGGAGTATACGAAAGACCACCCTTGAAGAGAGTACCAGTACAGACTTTTTCTCTACAGCTGCTTTGGAACAGTCCTTAATATCTGCAAGCCAGACACTATTAGTAAGACCTATATGCAGCAGAAGCTCACCAAAATGTCAATAACGGGAGAAATCAGGGGCGGGTCAAAGGAAGAAATCAGGCACACGCTGAGAAAACATAAGGCCCTCCCGTGGAACCTCACGTGTAAGAGGGGCTGGCCAAAAGAAGAAAAATCAGAACAACTGGCGCATAGACCATACGCAGACATGCCAACTCCATTTGAGGCTTGGAGTAACCACAAGCTCATCTCACAGTAAATTGAGGACCCAAAAGAGTAATTTTACCACGTACAAGGATAACGCCAAAGAACGAAGAAAAATTATGTTGGTCAATTCCCGTTCTGCCGGATCTTGCGTCCTCGCCCTAATTTGGCCGTAGGTGTCCGTAAACCATAATTTCTGACGGTTCCACGTAATTTCTTACAGCGAACTCGAACCCGTAAAGTTGGCATGTCTGCATACCGATGGGGCACATGGTGTGGGGTGGTGTGGGGGAGGGTGGGGCAAAGTTAGAGAACGCGATCAATGCTACCCCCGACCGTCCCAGACAACGCGATGACACATAGAGGCACTTCACTCTTCACTCCACCTCAATATCATTAGGAAGCTTTGCCTCAGGCCTACTCCTGTGGCTTTTTTAAGAGCCGATACGCCCAGTTGAAAACGAAAGTGGCAAATACGCATGCGCAACAAATAGCGCGTTCTCGAATGAGGCACTTCCATGTTGCAATTACCGCAATGTGTAATCACTTCGAAAAAAAAAAAATGTGAAAAGTGCAAGAGGGGCGATGATAATGATATGTCTACTCCTACACAAGACAGTAAGTCAATATTCGAAATAATAAATGATTATAAAAACTCTTCCTATAATCTAGATTTTGCTCACAGCCCAAGATACTATGTATTCATGTACATGTACTTTGTTCATGTCGAATATCTTGATTTAGTCAACTGGATGGCACTTTCCGTACCATTAATGTAACTAATACGCGTGTGATTATTTTGTTTATTCTGACGTGCGAAATGAAGACAGATTGACGTTGCTTCATTAGAAAATTACCTGCCACTATTTCGACTACATGTACTATTTATTGTATAGAGAAAGACATGCAACAAAGCATGTTATCTGCTTTTTTTTTTTACATTTCAATACTGAAACAAAAGGAAACAAACTATTTATAGAACTTCACTTGCATGCTTTGTTTTTAAAAAGACAAAGCAAATGAAGTTGTTAATACTTATATTTTTCTGTAGCATCTCTTTTTTTTCAAGATTAAAAAAAAAATCAAATTACTCTGATCTGAAACGCCTTTGGTCATAATGGAATCTCATAAAGTGAGGCGATTGTTTTTATCTTTTACACGCTCAAACAAACTCGGAGAAGCTGAATCCACAAAGACGTGTACTTGCCTGTGTTCCAAAGAAAAACAAAGAAAAGTAATTTTAAAAACACAAAAGCAGGCTCTACTTTCTTATTACGTCCTTTCGCGACGTTAAGATCTGTTTGACAGGGCAGTCACTGTGAGACCGTAGCAGTTACGTCCGTATTCAATGCAGATGGCATAAAGCAGGTGTTTGAGAGTATAGTTGAATGCACCCATTTATTTCAGCTGCACAATCATTATTGAATGCCGTGTCTTCGTCCCAAGTAAAACAAAACCAAAAACAATGTTTTATTCAATGGTAATCGTTTCCGTATGGTACCCAAAATGTTTCTACATGGATTAATGAAACTTGAAATTCAAGCTCCCAAAATTCACAAGAAATAATGGGCAACTCATCTTCTGGGAACAATTCAGATTAAAATGAAAATAATACACTCCACTTCAATGCACATAGTGTATTTTACATTCATACCTCAATCATAAATTCTAACAGCACATAATGAATAATTTACATTTCTTTTTAAAGTAAAAAAAAAAATGTAATCGTTGCTATCTGCATTGGAGACACATTTATGATATGTGTTAGTACTGATATGTTAAATACAAAGTGCATGGTCAAAAGTCAACACATGCTGAAATCCACTAATCATAGAAATAATGCTATGAGAGCACCAAAACACATGGTGAAAATATTATGAAGCCTCTCTGCTCTATATCTTGAGACAATGAATGAGAGGTATTATATAGCTTTACATCTGATGGGAAATTATATCACTTATTTTTATGAAAGAGTAATTCTTTTCAAATGTTTCGGTGTGATCTCAACACAGAAACTGAAAAAAAGAATTTAGTATTTTATGCAATACATGGAAATTACAAGAAGGTGATTAATATGGTTTCAATCAAGTCTATTTTAAACATATTTTGTATAACCTCGGCTAGAAAACTCTTTCAGTGATCCTCTGCATTGCAATCCAAGATCACAATACAGATAAACAATGAGGTGATACGGAATAATCACACACCCCCTCACAAAGAACTCTTTGCTATGGTGGGAGGAGTAAAGGCAGAAACTAAAGTGGAATGGACGTGTCTCAGGATTAACATGACGTCAAAATAATCAGTTGCAAGAAGTACACATGCATACCTACACATGGGGAAACAATGGAAATGGGAGGATAACTCTAGTGAATGGGCGATTAGTTTGACTCTTTGCCAGGTCTTGAAAGCAAAAAAGAGAACAAAAGAATGAGAACAAACATGGGTGCTAGATTATTTAAGACAAATGGACAATTAGCTGGGAAGAAAAAGAAGTTGATACACTGAACCTAACGCTAAACAAAATGTCTTACATAAACTGAGTAAGTCTTCATTGTAAATGAGCTTGACTAAACAATAAAAGGAAACTTTCGTGCACATATGAAATATTTCCAATAAGAGAAAATTAATTCATTTATTTTAAAAAACTAGTTCTTACATCCCAAATTCCTTCAATAATCCTACATACCAACGTAAGGCATATGCAACTCAATGTTCTGAATCTTATTTTTAAAAAAACAAAAAAAACAGGAAAAAATAAGATTTGAAAAGAGAGAGTATAATTTATGACAATCATGAAAGGGCGGACTGCTTTCAGTTTTCATTTAAGCATGAACATACATTACCACTAAATATATTCTGGAATGTTACAAATAAAGTCCTAAAACACATGAAATTCACATTCACTTCAAAGAGTAAATTGGGGCAGTATAACATTTGTAGACCAACAATACTTTCAAAATTGTACACACAACACTTCCTCTGAAATGGGCTTCACTTTGTTTCAATCACTCAGTGTAAGTTTGCATGAATGGAAACCTTACACTACTCCAGTATCTTAAACCAATTCTTCTTTCAAATACTGTACCACAATCAGTGTTGCCAAAATTTTAGTTTTGTGATTGCTTTCAAAATTTAGTCAAGGCACATAAAATTGTATATAAACGTGTGACACCAAAGGCATAGCAGCACACTTTCTGAGCTTTTGGGGGGTATATTTTGGGTTTAGTTTTGTTTTTGCCATGAATGTTTCTAGTACAAATTACATTGTGAAATGGGGAAAACTGACAACTTTTTTTTTATTGCAAAACTATACTTTAAAAAATGTTTTCTTACATCATCAGTATTTAGCATTGTAATCTCAGATCTTGAAGACATTACATGTACAATGTACTTAACAGTAGACTTTCGTATGCAGGCCACATGAGATTCATATACAGTGAAAAGACGTGTGCTCTGGACAAATGTATGGTTTATATTGTCAGAGAATGATATGGGTCAAAACAAAGACATAAAACTGAAACCAGGAAAGCTGAAGTCAGATCAATCAAATTTCTGATCCATTTCTCCAGGTGCTTGAGACATAAGTTTTTTTTCTTCTCTTATAATTTGTTAAATTCAACCTCACAATTCAAAGCCATAAGAACTCAATTCTCATAATTCGAAGCTTAGTCACCTACAAGAAACAAATAAAAGAATGCGCCAAGCCATGCCAACGGCTGACCGAGCAAAGCTGGCGTACCTTAGTCAGGAGCGCCAAAATGTGGGACAGGGCAGGTGGCAGAAGTGACAGTTCATTCATTCATTCAATGCCTGTGGTCCCTCCTGGTACATAGGCACCTACACCAACAACAGCTCTCCAGGATCCTGATCTCGAACCAGTCCTTCCAGCTGCCTCCAGGTATGACAGGTGAGAGTAGGGGAAAGTCATGTTTTAAACATCTACACTCTACACACACCACAGTACTGCAGTTTGTGATGTCACTCACCCAATGAGACAGCTCTTATTCATTCTTATGAAGGCTATGTCTAGAGGGGACAGTGTTATGCCTATCTACCAGGAGCACTGTGGAACCATCACTAACTTTTGCCTGTAGTGAGTTGCCAACGCAAGGAAGAGCACTGCGAGGCAATAAGGGGCGAGGCAAGATGTGCTGGACGCAAAGGGGATGAGACACGAGTACTCTTACATCATTTTAGCAGGATGGGGGCTTTATTGTGTAGATCTAGGCACCACAGGCCTGGCGCAGCACACGATTTTACCTAGTTACGATACCAGATCTAACACTACACAATGGATCTACATAATGGTCACTTGGGGCTACAAAATCAAGATACAATAAAAAAAATAATAAAAAATAGGGAATGCACTGTACATGTAGATCTAGTCGGGGTGGGAAGTGGGTATGGATTGGACAAGTCTGATTATTTTGTCATCAAGGGAAGTAACTGTAACTGAACAATTTATGAAGTTCTTGGAATTCAGTTATGTCACTTTCTGTAATTTCAGCCCCCATTCCCGGATCCCAAGCACTTCGAATTATGAGGTTTCCACTGTATTAACAAATAAAATCAAGGAATAATTTGTTCAACATAAACATATCATATATATATATATATATTTTTACAAATGTTGGTGGGGGGGGGTACATGAAGCTGAAAGAGCTAAATAGAACATAAGGCAATATTTACTCAAAAATATTTAATGACAGAAACAACATAAGTTAACAAGTCTTATGTTTTTATCACAACTATTGATTAACATCGGTACAGTGACATAATACTTATCAAAACAGCTACTTCTTAAGCTCATTGCTAACTGAATGAAATTGAGTCCTACAAAAATAGTCTTCAATACATAGCACAAAAAAAAAACCCAGTCAAGCCTGATACAAAAAAATTGTTTTTAAGTTCAAACAGTCAATAAAGAGTAAATCCACAGACTGAAAATTAACTCCTTGATGTATTTCAAATTAGGATTTACTGTTTCCAACTCATAGCATAAAAGAAAAACGAAAAACAATAAAGAAAAATAAGAGAATAGCTTAAACATTAAACAGATTTCTAAATAAATGAAGAAGAATACTATTTAATGTACTACAATGCCATATAAACCTATATCTGACATCATGTTTACACCACGACTAGTTGCATCACTGGTATCTTTAAGGATAATATTTTTCTGCTATCTCCAATCCATTCTTGACAGTTTTATGAGTAGGCTTGAGAAAAACACTTTTATTCATTACTTATATAAACTAGAAACCAAATACAGTAAAGGAGTCGATAACTGTAACAGCAAAAGTTCTTCAAGACCTAAAAATAAAAACTCAAAAGGCTGAAGTATTTCATATCCCAGTTTCAAAAGCACAAAGGGGAACAGACCATAATAGATATCCTTCAACACAGAATGCTTATCTTTTGTGGGCTAAACTTGCTCAACAAAATATGCAGATATATATACACAAATTGCATCTGGTTGAGAAAAAGGAAAAAGAAAAGTGTGAAATATTTTTTCTAAGAATGCGCTGTTGGGACTGACACAACCAGGATTGAAACCCATAACCTTACAATTGAGAGTCCAGCAACGTAAATACTCAGCCACATATCACATCCCTTTCATTATAGCAATTTTACTTTGCACCCCTAATTATAGAAAGCATAATACAAAGCGCATATAAAAGATTTTATTTATCATTACTTAATATGGTGAAAATCATAAAAAACATTGAGCTTCCAGTACAAGCAATTATTTCAACATAGAATTCTATTAGACTAACAATGACCGATGGATGGACGAGGAAGGGGAAATGAACAGAAAATGACCGGTGAAGAATATAAAGAATTTCATTTCCTGTCCAAACAATGACATATGTTCTTCAAATGTGGTGCGACTTTTTTTTCCAAAGTAAAGAAATCTGTGATACAGAAATACACATCCAAAAATTGCAAGAAACAAAGGGACTTCAGAACACGAGTAAAAAAATTGTCAGTAAAAAAATTATGAAGAAATGGCAAAAGCATGCAACACCTTCAACAATTACAATACTGATGATGTTTAGCTCTTCTCATTTGTCGAAACAAAGTTTCTATCCTTTCCCTTGTGTAATGGTTTATAGACATTTTAGAGGCCATAATTCTCCCATTGTTGAAACATAGATATGATGCATCACTAGCCTATGATTACTACAATAAACAACAGTTGGAATGTGTTTCAACCTTAGGCCTTATAAGGAATAATAACGTGGACTGAGTGCTATACAGTGTAACTCACTCAGATTACTCATCAGAACAATCCCCCACCAGTCTCTCTACTATTAGTAGTTAAAAGTTATCAAGAACACAGAAAGACAGTTGCAACAGAATCAAACTTGATGGAAAAATAGCTAGCTAGTTACGACTAAAAAGCACCAGAGCAAATGTGGATCTCTTTTCATAACATGGAACAAGAACAAAACGAAAATAAAGATTTGAATATTGCAGGGATATTTTATTTTATTGCTAAGGCAGGTGAATTCCTAAATCATCTCCTCAGGTGCATTATCGAGGAAAAACAATTTAGAATTGTACTTGTTCTGTTCACTATAAAAGCAAGCTATACTATAACAGCAGTCATGGAAACAAATCTGAAAGTATTCTTATGATATAAAAAGTTGTGGGTTTTTTCCAAAAAAAAAAAAAAAAAATAACACCCAGAACAGCAAATGAATTTTCCTCAAGGAATTAGAATTAAAACAACAAAGATGCATTATTCAAGTTTAGGTATTGATAAATTACTTAAAACGTTGCTTCATGTCCGTTCCTAGTTTGAACCTGTTTGGGAAGGTGTAAATGGTGTGAAGTGTCTTTCCCAAGGACACAACACAGCCCCTGTAAGATTCAAACATAGGACCTTTGCGGGCCCAACACTCTATGCATTCAGCCACTGCGCTGCTCATGAATATGTCAAAGGCTCCATGACTGCAAGAATTGGATTTCAAATCAAACTTGAAAGTATGCCATGCAGGCATTTTCAATAGAAACGTTTGATTGTCATAATTAGGAGGACTGGATGCGTCAATGTACCACTGTTTCTTTCCTCCAGAGGATTTTCACCCCATGAAGCATTGCAACTATCAAATCAGCTCACCAGACTTCATGGCTTGACAGAGACCACGGCATATTTTGGGTTTGAAACAACACGTGCACTCAACATTGTAAGCGCAATCCATGTTTTTGTTTTTTTTTCCTCAAACATGTCGCATAAATCAAATATCTTCCAATATGAATAAAAAAAAATATTTTTGAGCTTGCATTGTTATTTGAAACATATACACAGGGAACAATGCAAAAGTTGTCACAATGAATGTATGTAACAAAATCACACAACAGAATTACCTTATCATTGCGCCTTTTCCATTACAAAATGGATTTTGAACATAAAATCCAAATGGTGGTGCAAATTGTAATTTTATGAAGTTTTAGGATCCAAACTTTTTCAGAAACATTTGAGTTTAGTGCATTAATCTCAATGTTACCTCAATTCAGGATTAATTATTATTTTCACATCATACATCATTTAAAACAAACCATTATAGAATGACATTGTCATTTCTTCTGATTTCACTATTGAAAGAAGTAACAGTCTAGAAAACAAAATAATGGAAATGATGATGGATCACTGCATGCAAGATGACTTTTTTCTTAGTTCATCTTTAAAACAGGGCCACAATTCAGTCACTTTTAATCTATATTTGTTGCTATTTCAGGTTGACCTGTATCAGAACTACATAGAAAAAACTACACAATTATGCAGCATTGGGCACTAACATAGCAAAAGGTGAGTAATGTACAGAACAAAAATTACAAGAAAAGATGAAGTGCCATTCTTAG
Organism: Bullina lineata; assembly: GCA_039654405.1. Taxonomy (NCBI): domain Eukaryota; kingdom Metazoa; phylum Mollusca; class Gastropoda; family Bullinidae; genus Bullina; species Bullina lineata. The sequence goes on from JBDFRD010089946.1 coordinate 16,209, forward strand.
GTTTGAAAAACTATTGTCTTAGGCACACAGCTGAATTTACACATAAGGCCATGCAAGGCTTAGGTGGTACACACACAAAATTCTTCTTCTCATTGACTTGGCCACACATGATGTAAGATGGATACTAAACAAAAAGAGAATGCATTAGCACACTGGGCTAAGCCTGCATGCTGTGATCCAGTAAGAGAACTGTCTGCACAAAAACCTTTGTAGCATTTTGTTTATTTAAAAATACAGCAGACTTGCAGTGAACAATTCAGACTAGAAAAAAACTGGTGTGCAATGCAAGTCTCTACACAACCTTGTCATGTTCTATCCACATTAATCCCAAGAAAGATCGGATGATGACAGTTTAGAGTACCTTTTGATATGTTTAAAGATGGAAAGCTCATTTTGTTTTCTTAATTAAAACGTTTTACACAACCTCTCTACAAGCAATATATTTCATCTATGTCTTAAATGCGGATTCCAGCACTGATAGGAGACAGCTGCAGTACAAGTCACAGGGGCAAAAAGCACACAATAAAGATCAGTTGAGGCTAAGAAGGGTTCATGTGACCTGAGTAAGAGTAGTGGTCACTGTGCTCTCCTCTTCATTCACTGGCTCTGTGTTCAGCGCTGTGAGACTTTGCATTGCTGGAGAAAGCTTGTGATGAATTGTTTGAAGAAAGTTCTGTGAAGAAATGGAAAGTGACTTGATTATAATGGATTCTGAAAATCAAACGTCAAAAGTACCTGGGATCAAACTAGGATGAATATATATGATTTTCAACATTGATATCTCAATTTAGGCAAAACATTTTCAAGCATGACAGGAAATAAACAAAAAGAATGTTATAAAAAATAACTCAACAAAAATACAAGTTCCTCCATACAAATGAAGTAGTAATTCAAAAGGAAACAAAATCAATACTTTAGTTTATAATCATTCTATTCTTTTTAATTCAGGTAAAAATTTAATCAACATTGATTATCCATTATATACCAGCCTTTGCTAATAGATGGGTACCTAAAATGTTGCATTAGGAGTTCATATAAACAAAGTTTTTAATACACCTTTTTTACTTGACTTTTCATATTCATATTCATCTACTCCTACAAAAACATGTCTACAGACCTGGAGATGGCATGCTCAGCTGTGTAATTTGTGTTATAACATGCAACATCAAGTTACATTCTTTCGGACATAACTATGATGACCCAATTGTAGAGATTGAGCAAACAAAAATTACTTTAATAGTTTCTTAGTGGTTGATTATCAAGACAAACATGAAGAGCATATCAGATGCTGAAAACCATGAACGAAAAAAAACCCAGAAATTCTGAACGTCATTGTGTTTGTACTTTTGTCAACAAGTTTATGTCTTTAAAATTTCATTATATTTTAATTTCTATTTTGAAAATTTTCATAAACAAAGATTCAGAAGGTTCAAGTAGACTCACAATTCATGTTGATGATGAAAAAATCTAATGTCATTCATATTTTCGTTTGAATTTTTGTAAAATATTAAAACATCTTTTGAACATAACCACTAAGACGACAAAAATGGACAAATCAATAATTATTAAAAGCACAAATGTTTATAATTTCTCAGAATCAGTCTGAATCAATAAGCAAACATAAGTTATACTATACACATCAATGCAATGTTAGAAAGAAAAGTAGTATAGTCTAGTACATGTATAAATATTTAAAATAGGGTCAATTTCTTCAAAAAAGGAAAACGTTACAAGAGATGAAAAATTGCAAGTGAAGACCAAGAGACAAGAAAATTGCTACATTAATCTAATTATTGGTGATAAACAATGCCCCAAAACTATACATTACATGGTAATGTAGCAGAATAAAGAGAAATTGTAGTTTGAAAAAAATCTCAAGAATGAATACAGGGTGAATGCATGTCTGTGTCTGGAAAAAAAATTGCGGCTACTCTTTGAAGGGATTAGGGGTGGGGATTGCTTTAGTTAAAATGGTCAAACAAGAGAGTGTACATGTAAAAATTTTGACACTTTGGCGTGGGCAAGGAGTTGATGGACACGTGGATAGGTATGAGCCGGATGGCAAGGAGTTTGGACATGATGAATAAGAGGAGTGGGTGCGGCTGAGTCCCCTAAGGTGTCAGTTCGCGGGCGGGGTCATTTTGAATTCTTCATATCATGCTTAACAGTGCTAGGCTAAGTGAAAGAGGCTGGGAAATGAGCTTCTTACTGGGTCGGAGATTTAAAAAAAAAGATGTGGGGGTTTAGACAACCTCAATGATACTAGGTGATTGGCAGGCACAGAGCTAAGAAAGACTGGCTGTCAGACCTGGAAGCAGTCTTGTTGATGTATTCTCCCACCCTTAACAAGAAATTATGTGGGCAGAGCAAATTTTGTCACTTAAAAGCGTAATACAACGATGTCCAATCAGTGAGCCAAAGCGATTTCCCCATCCCAAAAACGAGAGGTACCTAGAGAAAAAAAGATAAAAGGGCCACCAAAAAATTCTCACCAGTTCGGTCTCTGGGTCTTTCCTGAGTTTTCCCCGGATAGGGATAGCGTCATGTTGCCATGTTAAGGTTGTATTGACATGTTAACCTAAGAACGGGGTTTTTGATTCAAATTGTAAATCGCACCTCCGGCACTTAGTCCACAGGCATTACGTAATACGCCTAAATGTACAGATGGGCAAAAGGCCTGCTTCAGCAAGTGGATTTTAAACAAAATGAATTGTATTGGGGGTTGCGACGGGAGTGAAGACAAAGTTACATGGACATGTCAACTCGGGACTCGGGAAGGATTCTGAATTTTTCAAGGAATTTAGGGCTTTGATAAAAACATGTGAATCGTGGTTCAAGGATGTAGGCCGCCAAAATTTGCATTATTCGTCTGATTGCCAGACCACGTGCAGATCGTGAACCTGGAAAATATGATTTTATTTGGGGACAGCGATTGGCGCTGGGTAGGTATGAACAGACATGTCATGTTGCACCACCATATCTGGTGAAAGGGACGGCGAACTGTTTCATTACCTTCTCATCTCCTCCCCTCCCGATAACTTTAAAAGAATGGAAAGCCAAAAAAAGGCCCCCACCCTCCACCCAAAAAAACCCTCAAACCATCCTAACCCCCTCCAGCCTTTTCCATTGTCTCCCACCCTCCTCACTTTGCACTGTCCAGTGTGATTTGTGATTTTGATGAATTCAGGATGACCCCGAGTCCATGTGTTCAGCTCACCGTTGGAGGTCAAGAAATGGGGCGCATGCCTACAGAGTGTTGTGCTTCTTCCTGCCTCCCCACTTATCACCACCCGCCTGCCCCCACTTAATTGCGGACTCATGCATAAACAACTTTACTGATACCATTGCTCACTGACATCCTTTCAATGACTTGTACTTTCAATACATAATTGTACTTTCGAACATAATTTTAAATCTTTCAAACATAACAATGACGACACTACCATTGTCGTCATTTTTAGTAAATATCAATTTACATCAAATGTTCTACTCCCGTCTTGACCTAGTCAAGCATGTGTTGTCACATCTCGATCTAACAGCAAGACACGTTCACTCAAAACATGGTTTGAATTAGAATAAATGGCTTAGAACATCTTTCGGACATAACATTTTTTCGAACATAACATGTTTAGATTTGATGATGACAAAAGAAAATTTTAATTAATTTGTCAAATTCACCGATCTTCGTGTCGCCGTTTGCCCCACACAACAGTACGTACATTATCAATAACAAAGCGGGTTTGTTTACTGTGATTTTTTCTCGTTTTCTGATTGGTTCTTTCAAATATAACAAATGACGACATCAGGCTTGACGTCACAGAAACTCTGTCATTTTATGGAACAAATTTTGAAAGGCATATATGAAGAAACCCCTACCTACTGGAAAAGGCTCATATAATTAAAATGAACATGAAAATCTGAAAAAACACAATCAAATTATGACTTCAGATTTATAACATACATATATTTGCATTTTTTTTCTCGAGAGGCAAAGACTGTCAAATCTTTTCCAAGCAAAACTACCGTACACATGACAATCTATGCTTTTAACAAGATACAAACACCTGTCTTTTTTTCTCACCTGAGAAATGACATCCCCTTTCACACGCCTGGCCTGGTACAGATGGCGATATCGAGTCTGCTGAGTTTCCCGACTCTGCCTAGCTCTTGCCTGTTGCAAGTTTGCTCCTTGCTCACTCCTACTGCGCAGCACTAATAGAAAGAAAAGATAATAAGCCGTGAGGAACACAATTAAATACTGTAAAGTCCAAAGGCAACAAAAAAGCCATCATCAGAAAGATCCTCGCATGATACAATACAAATACACAATGTACAATAATTTCCCAAACATCAACATTACTGTCTTCAAAAGTAATAGGTAATGATAATGCACCAAAAGACAAAAACATTCTTTGTGTGTGTGAGAGTGAGAAAGAGAAAGAGAGAGAGAGAAATTGGAAAAGGACAAAGGAACAGAAGCAGAAGCAAAAATGTGTGAAAAAATGCTATATAATAGTCAAACAAGAATTTATTAAGAGTTAAATATTTATTTTATGAATAATTTAGAAATGACTGACAAGGTTGAAGGGTTCTCAAAGACACTGATTTAATAAACTGTAATAGCAGACACCCCAGCTGCAGACAATAAAAGTAAATAATAAATGCTTCTAAGGAATAGTTTGCATGAAATGCAAAGACCCAATATATTTTTATGCTTGAAAAGAAAGCTGGAAAGGTAGGAGATTGGTAGAAGATTGACCAAGCATTACTTGCAAGCATGCCCTAACACTGCATGGGAACAGAAGAAAGACCCAGTGTGTAGGCACCTGGTCATTGCAGTCAAAACCTTGGCCTACTCGTGGAGGAAGCTGGAGAAGGTTGTAACCCAGTAAAGTGAGAAATGAAGGGTATTTATCTCTTAACTATAAGAAGGGAGTATGAGTAAGAAGATTGCTAGTAGAATTAAATTTGGGAGCAAGGATAAATTTGTTTTTGTTCAGTAGAGAATTGGGAGCATGTGGAGGTCACATGGAAAGGGATTTCAAAAATGGTGGCACAAAAACTCAATCCAAACACAGACATGTTCAATTGAGACTAAATATTAGAATGAAATCCGTTCTTTCATATATATAAATTATAATAATTTGCTCTTGGCATTACAACCCAAGAAAATGTGTTCTGTGGAAAAGAGGTTGTTCTTCCGCCTGTAGAGTCTGCATCAACATTAACAATCAAATGTTATCTTTATGCTTTCAAACAATCACAGTGTTGATTTCTGAGTGTTTGTATATTGCTCCTACTGAAAGACAACGCTAGGAAATTTTCAAGTGACCAGTCTATAGCATTCAGTCATCTGCTTACATTGACCTATTTTTAAAGCAGGCCTCTGCCTCTGCATATAATGTAATAGATTTTTCAAATTGTTTTCAATACAACAGAGAAAGAAAGCATTTTCAAGGTTCTTATATTTATTTCCAATTTTGCCCAGATGATGGTTGTTATTAACTTGCCTACGATGCAAAGTATGTAAAGCCTAGGCATATTATGTAACGAATCAAAATCTATTGCACACTTCGCCTAATTTGTGTCATCATTCTAGAATGCCTGATTTTTGCACTTTGTCAGTAATCAGTGCTTCCAGCAGCAAATTTCATTTTTTGAGGATTTTAGCAGGGCCTAACCTTAAATGCTGAAGAAATTTTTTTTTTCAGGCGCCTTAAAAATGCAATTTCTGGCTATTTAAGCCTAACTTCCAATACAATTAAAAAGAGTAAAAGAACCCACCTTTTTATGCATAATATTTTTTTTCCGAGAATTTTTATTATTTACTTATTTTTTAAGGATTTCTGTTTTTGCGGACAACTAGAAGCACCGAGTAATATATTTAATGACTCAAAATTCATAGTATTATCAACCATCAATGTGAACTGAGAGAAATTTAGTTTAGAGAGGGGAAAGAAGAGATTGGGGAGAAAGAGGGGGGAAGAGAGTAAGCAGGAGGAGAGAGTAAGAGTGAGAGGGAGGGAGAAAATGACAAAGAGAAAGAGAAGACAGACAGGCAGAGTGCAAGTATGTGGAAACCTAGAGAGATCATGAAAGCTTATAGTTGACTAGGCTTGCTCCCATCCTTCCATTTACCCAACAGAATAAAAATATCAATCTTCTAACTCACCTATTTTGTGGTCAACCCCGATGCTGGTAACCCTCCACTGGATAATTACGCCAGCAAGAGCTAAGACTGGCCAGAGACTTAACACCAGCCAGCTGTACCAGCACAGGCCAGTCGAACGGGCCGCTTTCACTCGGTCCCAAATGTACAATGCCATCCTGGACAGCTCAACAAAATAATCCAGGCCAGCAAGAGACAAGGCCGCCCCAAACACACTGGTCCCAATCACAGTCGTCTGCTTCTGGAATCTGAGGCAGACAATGCCCAGAACTATTCCAAGGCTGGCAATCAGACCAATAGGGATCCACTTGACAGGAGGGTGTGTGAACTGCTCCACCACTACCAGTATCACGACTGCAGCTGCCACTCCGAGATTGAATCCTGTCAGAAACAAACCCACATGTTGCACTAGCATGGTGATCAGACCAAGCAGGACGCCAGCTCCAATGGCTACACCTAAATTCCCTTCTGGAGGTAAGATGGCTTGCTCTTGAAATACCATGTACAAGAGAACTGCTCCAAAGATAAACCCTGTCAAGAACATGACGGCCTTGAAAAACCTGTAACCTGAAATGGAAATAAATTAAATCTTTAAACGCATAAATTTTAAATCATACAAGTTTTGTATACACACACATTTTTTAAATATTCCCCTTTTTTTATTTGGTATCTGCATTGGAAGCTTTGTTTTTATAAATATTTTGTGTTTCATTACATTATTGTGCTAAAAATGTCTTAAAATATTTGTTCCCACAAAATAATCACCCTTTGCCATAGTATGATGACATAATGCTTTATTAAGCATTATTTTGTGTTTTTGTGAACAAAATTATGTTATCTCTGCGGTTTGGAGGTATTGCATTGAGCCACTACCTTCAGAGACAATCAGGGCAAGCATTTCATTTATTATTTTTACTAAAATAAAAAGGGTTATAATTTCGTTAACAGCAGATTTGTATTGTAACGAGACATCTACTGCCTTTTAAAACTTTTGTTTTCTTAATCTCAAACTTCAAGATTAATTTTGAAACCCAATTTAATATCAGTGCTTGAACTTGAAACCGAAACATTGGTAGGCTCTCAGCTCAGTGTTTTCCACCCTGGGAGAAAAAAAAGAAATTTGTTTAATTTCAAAATTATGAAACTTACCAAAAAAGGTGTACAGAATACCAAATAAGATGCAAATAGCAGCTATTAGTCCATAAACCACGCCATATTTGACGTTTATCACGCATTCACTTGTCTCATCATCAGTGGGACGCACCAGCCATGGGACTGTCACATTGACATTAGGCCAGTTCTGCTCATCTTCAAGATCGAAAGTACTGCTGGTGCTGTTGTCCACAGCAGCCGTTGTGACATTGTCAGCCACCAATGCCATAACTGAACATTACTGGTAGCAAAGTCACACAAATATCCTCTTTAAGCACGCTTCGCTTCTACAAAGACAATGATCTGCAGCCATCAAGACCGTACTGCTTTGAAGTTAAATCTGTTGAGAGAACAAAAACATCTCACATAAAAAAAAGTAGAATAAAATTTGAATTAGCGTATCAGAGACAGCATTGAAAATGGAAAGGACCTAGTAATTACGAGGAACAAAAACTGAAACAAGACAAAGACATTTCACTTTGTATTTCCCCAGGAAAATTTTTTTAGGTCAGTACCCATCGATAGAAATGGCATTATTTACTTGGCTCAAACGTACATTGAAACAAAGGCCTCAATTATAAGCTCGCAAATTCTGCTTCACCCGGGTTAAGAACGGATTGCTAAAAAGAGTTTCCAGATTTTTCATTGGATACAATTTTTTAAAATGTATGTACTGGAAGATGTTAAAAATAGTTCTCTTTCAACCTTCAGTTGGTACCTCAGGTGGACCAATCTTTACTTGGGCTTTAGGCCTACTGGGAAAAATCAGGTACCCCGTTTGGGTGCCTGACAAGCGTCAATAGATCAGCAGACCTGACCGCAGCAGACCAAGAGTGCGTCAGTAACATCATTAGTTCTTGCGCCATCCCCCAAAATATTCATTTTGATTGGGACTGTATGTAAACTTGAGGTGTCACTTCTGCCTTGTCATCAGGTTGAAATTATGCCAGTTTTAACATGCACAGGGCGGCCCCGAATTCCTTTTTTTTCGAACTTCAAAAGTCATGTTTACATAATTTAAGTCCTGCTGAGTAGAATCTAAAAATCTAGATCTAGATCTAGATCTAGATTCTACATCTAGTACCGTAGTGTGCTTCCAAACGAATCAGCAAAATATTTGCGTTGCGATCCATTTCCTGCTCATTTGACGACATTTTTCATTTGTTGAATTTATCCACATTTTCACTTAGTCACAAGAACTGAAGTGACACAGACTAAAGTCAATAGTGAATAGTCAGTCAAATCTAGATTTCTAGATCTGGATCTAAATCTAGATCTAGATCTAGATTCTAGATTTCTAGATCTAGAATCTAGATCTAGAGCTAGAAGTCTAGATCTAGATCTAGAAATCTAGATTCTAGATTTCTAGATCTAGAAGCTACATAAATCTATCTATAGTTTGTGCCACTTCGATTAGGACCTAATAAATTGTGTGTACATTCAACAATTGGGCATGAAATGCGTCGGAAACTGTCGCAACGCAAGTATTTTGCCTTGCCGTTTTGAAACATACTACTCACGGAGTCTAAAATGTAAACGTGACTTCGTAG
>JBDFRD010089947.1:0-13616 GCA_039654405.1 Bullina lineata
TCTCTCTCTCTCTCTCTCTCTCTCTCTCTCTCTCTCTCTCTCTCTCTCTCTCTCTCTCTCTCTCTCTCTCACCACACACACACACACTTCTAAAATTTGTTAGTGATGACTAAAAGCATCCCACGTGAAAAGATGGGACATGAAAAGAAGATACACGGACTGCTTTAACAGTAAATGAACAAAACGAAATCTGCCCAAAGCCTAGCCGATTGAACGATGAAAGACAACGATCATGTCAGTAGGTTGGCCTATAATAGTCCTAAGAAACTGGATAAAATGTACTTTGCTGCATGCCAGCGGACAGGGAACGCGCTCCTTCAGTATTGGAAGCTGTATAGAGAAAATAAGACAGGCATCTGACCTGTCTCACCCGTACATATCAAAAGGGCCAAAGTCAGTCTGCCCAACGTATTATTTGCCCCTTTCTGTTATCTAATTAACCAGCCCTGAGTTCAGAACAAAGTTCTGAAGTGAACACTCACAAAATGTGACAGATCGGGCGTCTCTAGTGATAAGCTAGCAAAATCAGGAGAAGCGCATGTTATAGCTGATACATGTCCATGCCCATTAGGCAGTATACAGTTTAACAAGGCATCAAGCGTTTCTTAGTTAGATTGCTGATAGTAAATAAACTTTCCAACGAAAGAAAGCAAGGAAAATAAAATTGCGCCTAATCGGCTAGTCATTAGTGAATGGAGGAAGGTTTTTCGAAAACACGTTGCAGATCTTTGGTAGGCTTATTTCAAAATCGAAAAGCAGCAATTTTGCCAATTTGTCAATTTTCATCTAAACGAGAACACCTGACGTCTTATGGGTATGTGACACTCATGAGAACGGAATATATGACTAATTGCTTATTGAGCAGTTCTCGACACCTTCTAAAAACTTTGGGTTCTTCATCATCAACTTTATATAGATATCTATATGAGTTTGAATCAGGGCGCCTCAACTGAACAAACCCAAAGCTTCCTTGGAGATCGAAAATGACTTTATTTACAAAGGCCAAATCCCATACATAGTTCTAAGTGCTTACAATCGATAGCGTGTCAGATTACTATATTAATTAATTGTTATACAGTGTACCATAGAAGTGTCACAGTACTGCACAGAAGTTACGATCTTTAAAAAAAAAAATTAAAAAGGCCTATAATTTATCAAAAATAAAGAAGTGAAACAGAAGTAGCACAGAGGCGTTTACGCATGTCCTATTTTACGTCTGCATTGGCTAACCCAGAACTACATCTAACGCTTGTATCTGAAATAGCTGTTCTGTTTTTGAAAAACAAATGTTCGATAGTCAAATTTAATTTCCAGTTTGGGTTCCCAATCTTCCCACGGAACTACAGCTCATGTTGGAGCGCATTCCGATCCCCAAAACCTTGAGCAAGTTTAGGAATTTTGGTCACATGACTTCCTGACCCAACCAAAACACGGAATCAATTTTCATCATGGCGGCATCTGAAGTTCATTTCATTTGACCACCAACGTCATTACAGATAGTTACAGAGAAACTTATGAACTTCAATACTATAACCCTTTACAATGAGAATTGGCACCCTTTCGGTACAAGAGCTTGAAGACGAGGTTTGTGTGATGATGTCCGTAAAATAATATAGATCTAACTTAACTTGCTGGAGATGCGTGTTGACAAGTTGAGACTGAGATCTGAGATGTCTGCTGGCCCACTCCATAAATATTCTCAGTTTGAATGGAATGAACTGAGTCAGGCACTCGTTGTGGGGTAGTAAATAGAAGTGACAAAGAAATGTTTACAAGTCCCCTCTCTGCATCAATTTTTTTCCAAAAAGTTTCACAGCCAGCAGATTAGAAGTTCCAGTTTGTTGGAGCCAGGCCATGGATAGATTTCTAGTCATAGATAGTCATAGCCATAAGGCAAAGGCTAGGCATGGAAGACAATTGTGAATGAATGGAACTGGAATGAGAATGATGGATTCTATAATATTTTCACATGTCTTCATTTAGATTTAGTACAATCCTGTTTTTAGAAGGTTTGTTGTTTCTGGTGCCCTGTAGCCAACACACATAAAATGATCAGGGTTTCTATAGATCCAGGGTAGACATTACTAGTGAAAAATCCTTTGATTTTGAAAGCCAAACTGAACAGAGGCACCAACTGTGCCCAAATAAAACTCTAGTGCCTTGAAAATGTCTAGCTTCTGATACAAATATTCACAAAGTGCAGTCTTGAATGTTGTAACTTAAAAAGTCAGGATGTGTGTGGGCTCCTAACAATGGTAGTCCTGCTCAGTACTTGCAATGGCCAACAGGGCTTGCAGCTTAGTAAATTGACTGAGCTTCCTCTTACATATAAGCATTGAAGTCTACATCAAATATCAGACCTAGATATGTCTGTAAATAGTCTTTATAATTGAGTTGTACCATCTCATTTAACCCTGAATATGTGCTTTAACTTTAGCATTTGCCAAAACGTGAGGAAAATCGATTAAAACCCTAACTAAAATCTGTGGCAAATTGCCATTTTTCTAAATTCTTAAATTCTTTTTTGCGTTACGTAAAGAAATGTCTATTGAATCACCATGAGCAGTACTTTAAGATTTGGCAGTATATTTTGTACTTATGATTTTTTGTTCAAAATAATAGTGATTTCCAGTGGAAAATTTAGGGTCAAACCATGCACATTGAAATGAAGATTTGATCTGGGTTTTTTTCTAATACGTTTTTACCAGGAGACATCCAGAATACATTAAATTTTTATAATGTAGACTTGGTTTTGTTAAACTTCAAGCATTTATTTGTGTAGCCTATAAGGCCACAAAGTCTAAAGTTGACTTTGTACGTTCTTATAGTGCAGTCATTTTTATACATGTTTAAACAATTGTTCTTTTCTTTCAAAATTGAGAAATCTGGCAAATTTTCCATTAAAAACTAAAGATCAATCATTCCCGAGTACATGTGATGGAACGCGAGAAGAGCACAGTGCTTGCGTTAATTTCAATGTTATAATCTATTTTGGACTACGAAATGTCATTTTGTGACGTACGGACTTCCTGTGTTCATTCCAAGTTTTTAGTAGATTGATCTCTCTTTTCACAACCGGAAATAGTCACTTTCTTTACTAGTTTCTCAGTTCCGCTTTCACTTTCGGCAAGATCGCAATGGCCGACCGTCCAAAGCGAAAGTTGTTCATGTCGTCATCGCTTTGAATTTCGTTAAGTCATTTTTATAGCCATCTATCTCATTTCATTTTTGTTGCTGTTTTAAAGTTAAATTAGGAAAACATGACCAACTTTGTGATAACGGGTACTCTGGGTAAAGCGGGATGCATTCTGACTCTAAGAGATGCGTTTATAGATTAAAATGACGTCATGGCACATGTCATGAAGTTATGTACAATACAAATGTTATGTACATGATTAAGAATGTTATGTTGATAACTTGGATTTAAGGTAGAATCTGTCAGGACTGTTTTCAGAGAATTAAATAATTTTTTTAAATTTAAATTAGTTTTGTCATTTTCTATTATTTTTCTTTTGTATTTCATGCTTAACTTAATGCTGTCTAATTACTGTCCAAAAATACATGATTTTGTTGTCCAGCTGTGCTTCATTAAAATTTTATTCTGGTCATTCTTGTACTATAACAATGACAACATATTGTTGATTGGTCGATATTATAAGTATTTAATTTCTATGTTGTTGTTCTGCGCATTAGGCATCATGACATGCATTGTGCAATCAAGAAAAAATGTTAGTTTTTCATTTGTTGTTCTTCTGGTTCATATGTTTGTGTCGTCATTGTTGTACAAGAGAATGTCTCATTTCTTAACTTAAAGTATAATATGTTGTTAACCAAACATCAGACAGCCAGTTATGCACCTCACTATGGTGCTCATGTGAGCCAAAAGGGGTTTGGTTTGGTGACACTTGAATTTAGCACCTCTTTGACCCTTTTTTAAGTCCCACCTTTTAGCAATTCTTAAGAGAGATGCCCAAAACCGAGTCAGATGGAAAAGTGTTGCTTTAGCCCTCCGGGGATACAGAGGCATATATAGTCAAGTTTTAGCAATTGCTCTTTTATAAGTCCTGCCAGAAAAAGAGCAGCACAGTGTGTGAAGTGGGTGACGATTATCTTTCTAGCTTGAACATTTGTCTCTTTTTTTTTTTTCAATAATACATGGTGTCAATGAACCTATATTTATTCCAGGAGCGACAACCAATGATTGAATGAAACTGGTGCTTTTTTTTTTTTTTTTCTCAGTGTGTTTAGCGTCATGATTACCAATTGATAAATTAAGACATCTTTGGACTAAAGTTGGTCCCCCTGCAGCAGCAACAAAACACTTCCAATTATTATCAGTTTGAAGGGCAGAGTAAGAAGGGATGAAATGTTGCGCTTTTTCAAAATAGGACAAAACAAAAGAAATGAAACAGTGTCCTGTTACACATTCATGCTCTGGTGCACTAAAGAATGCACAAAATGAATGGACATGGAACTAACAGAGAGGGTGTTTTTAGTAGCCTGCAAAGGTTTTTTAAATCAGTAAAACTGACTTCTTGCCAATATAATAATTGGTAACAGTTTGGCACTCTCATCTTAATATTAAGTGTTCAGCGGATCTTTGGTCCACGTTTCACTATATATCTCGTCACTGTTTGGTTGTGAATCAGCTACATGAAAAGACTGGCATTTTCTTTTATTGTCACAGGGGTTTTTGCAGAAACCACTTTGAAGGAATTATTGTTATTGGACCTACTACATTTACGGACTTTGTCATATTTTATAGGCACTGTATTCTTCCGTAGCTACGTTTTTTTCTACTGTTAAGTTTAGTATAAAGCTAGGCAGGATTTCTGAATGTGTGGCTGATCCATCATTACTGACATCTTTTCTATTGGCCAGTTTTGGGACGCATGAACTGTTCTTTGCTTTTTCACTCAATGATCAATATGTATGATGTTTCTCAGACACCTGTTGATGAAGATCTGTTTCTTAGACTTCGAGGTGCTGGTGTATTCTTGTCAGACCAAATGAAGCGCAAAATAAGCTTTCTGGCGTTGAAAAGCTTGTGAAAGAGGGCTGTTGATTTTCCATGCAAGTTTCAGATTGCTAAACTTTGATGATACCATCATTTGTTTCCCCAGTCATGGTTGTATGGTTGATCATTTTAAGTTTGTGTGATTCTGTCCACATCCTCAGGATATAATTTCCTGAAAGGGTGATGACTTCCAGCAGCTTGCTGAATGTTTTTATGGTCTGATTTGGCTGCCTCCTTATATAACTTCTGTCTTCTAAAATTGAATTCATGCTTCTTTCTGTTTGGTAGCTTTATTCATGATGAATAGAACTTTTTTGGTTCTCAACAAACAGCTCTTGAAGCATGTTCAAAATACGACTTCTATGAACTCTAAACATGAAATGAATTGCTGGTCTTAAGGTGGTCTTAAGTACTTTGCATTGAGAGTTTTCTCGCTCAAGAACATTGTTATTGCATAAAAGGATCAGTCTGTGCCTATAGTTGGCACTGTATTTACTAATTATAAATGGAAAAAAAAATGGCCTGTGAGCTGAGGCTGGTAAAAATAGATTTTATTCATTTTGCCTAATGCGGCTTGGGCTGAATTAAAACTTTTTTTTTTTCGTCAGTTGTGCTGTTGCCTCTTGGACTTGTTTTGCAAGACGATACATTTATTTTATTTACAAAAAAGTTTATTGGTTATTATTACTTTGCCAACTTCATGACAAAAGTAAGGGTAATCACTTTGTTTGGCTCATAGTATCTTGATAAGTTGATGTCCGTGTGATTCTTTATTTCTTTTTACGTTGAGATTGCATTTAAGCATATTTTTAAAAGTGGATTATAATTGCTTTATTTTGTATGTAACCGATTTCCTTTGAAAATGAGGAGGAAAAACAGAAGAGAGCTAATTAATTAATCAATGTTTGTAAACAATTAGCTCAACTTCATGTCAAGTTGTAAGATAAAGAAATTGGTTCAAGGAAACAGGTACTACAATCAAGTGAAAGATTAACATTTCTTGGATCCCGCGTGCCAGTGTCATGAAAAAGCAGTTACATACTTACTTTGGCAAGTACAGTGGATTGTATGCATGAGTGATTTTCCCCATGTTGTGGTCTTAGTCTGGCTGGTGGCCCATTGATGGGGTCAGTGAAGTGGAAACAGATTTTCTTTACTCTACATTCCAGACCTGTAGTTGTAGTATTGACATGGTATTAGAAGTCTGGATTAGCAGATTCAGAGGAAAGTGGAAACCATTTAATGGATAAAAGGAAAATATTAGATAATAATGTCTGTAGTATTAATGTCTTGAAAGTATATTGTTTGAGCAATATTTAAGGGAGTTACCAAGAATGCAGATTTTTAACTTTGAAAAAACAGGAATAGGATAAATTAACCATCAGTTGGTGTACAGTTGTTCCATTGGTGTTTTACGTATTGACAGTCCTGGGGGTTTTATGATTGTACACTGTTTATAAATTTTATTGTCATGTAATATCAAATTAGTTTTGAGTAAGTGGAATTGGTCTTTCATTTTACCACTGTTCACTGCATGAGCACAGTAGGTGATGTTCAATTACCTGCTAGAGAGAAAGCTAATTCGATAAATATGCTAGAATCCAGATCACACCTAGTACAGGCAAGTAAAAATGAAGTAAGATTTTTGCGACGTAATTTTTTTATGGACTGAATGTCAATACTGATATATGGGTTCGGGATATAAACTTGGTTGCGAGTTGGTAGCTGACCAATAAGTCCCTGATTCTACCAGTTTTGCTTGGAATTGAAATAAACTTTTTGCAGTGGATTGTGGGGCATAGTGGCCAGATGGTTAGAACATTGGACTTCTAATTGAAGGTTCAAGGGTTTGAATCCTGAAGGTGACCCTGTTGTGCCTTAGGGAAAGTTGTTTTACAACCTCTCCCCACCCAGGTGTGCATTGGGTACCAGCATATTGTGGTGGGGAAGTAAACCTAAGACATATATGAGTGTCCTGTCTGGGAAATGAAATGAAAATCATTTGTTGCGCTTCATGCTACCGGAACCGGGATATGCCCTGGCTCTATTACTATTGGCCTCTTAGGCCAGAGAATTTTACATTACTTACTTGCAGTGGATTGCATTTATCAATTGCAGCTGATCCTTTTTCTTATTTTCCTCTTTGAAAACTATTACTTACTTAGGCCTGTCGCACCAGTTGGTGCATGGGCCTTCAACGACTCCTCGCCATCGCACCCTGGTCTGGGCTGTTCTCGCTATCCCACTCCAGTTGGTTCCCCTTCTCTTCCTTTTTCCCTGTGGGTTCCAGGTCAATGCCTGTCTTCTCTTACTGGACACTGGCTTCCTCAGGGTGTGCCCAATCCAGCCCCATTTCCTCCTCAATATCTGCTTGGCCACTGGTTCTTGCCCTGCCGTCACCCACAAATCTTCGTTTCTGTTCTTCTCTGGCCATCGGATGTTGAAGATGGGCCTAAAACAGGTGTTGACGAAGGTCTGAATCTTCTGTTGCGTGGTCTTGGTTGTACGCCATGTTTCACAGTCATAAAGAAGAACTGACTTCACACTGGAAATGAAAATGTAAAGTTTATTTTTATGTAGATTTCCTTTGATGCCCAGAGGATCTCTTTTTTTTTTAAACTAATTCTTCTGTTTTGTCAAAAGTTTGAATGAATGATTAAACTTTGATGGTCGTTTTTACGGCACTGATAAAATCAAACACAATTTTTATATTGTTTTTACAGCCACCCCTTGTGCAAGCATGTTTTCATGGGGATCCAGATGAAGTCCGTGCGCTGTTGTACAAACGGGAAGATGTGAACTATCAGGTCAGACTTTGCTGCTGGTCTTTTAAGTTTATCAGGATCAGTAGGGGTAATGATAAAAGTGTATTGTTACAAAAGGAATATTGTTAGTGCTGTAAGTACAGTATAAGAATCAATTTTAAGAAAGTTTATGGAAATATCTTGATGTTTTACTTGAACTGAAGAATCTTTAACTAATGAATGTAAATCGTGTTTTATATGCAACATCGTTTTCCATTTCATACTTTTAGAATGGTTTCAAGTTCTTCAATTTTATGTACTCAGGATTAAAACATAATTGAGGCTGTGCCTCTTAAGGTTGTGATGATGGACACAAGATTTTACAATCATAATGTAGATGTTGCAATTGTTTTTTCATCAATTCTTCTCCAACTTTGAAAGGAAAATACATGTAACTAATCTTCTTCTTGACTAATGTGATGCATGGACATAGAGAAAGAAGAAAAATGGCCTTTCATGAAAAAAAAAAGAAAAAAAGAACGAAATGAAGGAAAATCAAGATCAAGTAACTAATCACACTATAGTGTAATTGCAGGGAAATGGTTATAACAAAATTATGATTTATGATAGTTTTTAATTTAAAATTTCTTATAAATTATGCGTCTGCTAGAACATTCAACTGCATATAACCTTTTTGTACAGCTTCAGACATCTATTAGTTTTCTTTATAGGAGCATTATTTCAAATTAATAATTGTTTTGCAGGATGCAGAGAAAAGGAGCCCCCTACATGCTGCTGCTTTCTGTGGTGAAGCTGAAATAGCTGACCTCCTCATACTTAGTGGTGCACGAGTAAATACGAAGGATAACAAATGGCTTACACCTCTTCATCGTGCATGCTGTGCTAAAAGCGATGTAAGTAATGTTGTATTTTTTATATCCTGTAACTTTTTCTTCCCTAACATGTTTTATTAACTGTGCTCAAAGAAAGT
Organism: Bullina lineata; assembly: GCA_039654405.1. NCBI lineage: Eukaryota > Metazoa > Mollusca > Gastropoda > Bullinidae > Bullina > Bullina lineata. The sequence goes on from JBDFRD010089947.1 coordinate 8,753, forward strand.
CTTACATTTATTTTGGTAACATTATAGCTTAATTAACAGACTTAATGTTACATATTATATAAAAATTCTTCAACGGTCTAAGCCGTCAACACTAAAATATTTTTAATTCTCAAAATCTTCCTTTGTCTCATTAGATTTCAGCTATTTTCAGATTGAAGTATTATGAAATTTAAAAAAAAAAAGCTTATAAGAGTAAAGTAAATCAAATATTGAAAGCAGTGAATGATTCTTTTTATTTTGTGAAATTGTCATTGCCAAAATTTATTTTTAATCTAGTATAGTATGTCTTCATAATTGACTGTATGAGCTTTTTGATTTCCCAGGAGACAGTGGAAACCTTACTTCGTCATCAGGCAGATGTGAATGCTAGAGACAAGAACTGGCAAACCCCTCTCCATGTGGCAGCTGCTAATAATGCAGTTCGCTGTGCTGACTACATCATTCCACTTCTCACCAATGTGAATGTTTCAGACAGAGCTGGTCGTACAAGTCTGCACCATGCTGCTTTCAATGGACACAAAGAGGTATTTTGTGCACGGCATACACAACAAATGTGATAATTAGTCTAGTCTGTTATAAATATACTTTTTGTTTATAAGGAAGTGATTTGAGATACTGATGGTTGGTATTGGAGGCATTTTAAAAAAAATTGATAGCGATCATTAAGTAGTGAAATGCTTCTGACTACCATCATCAGGCAATCCACTTGTCGGCGAAAGTGAAAATAACTTTAAAAAAAAAAGACAATAAAAAAAAACCCTACCTCTTGCAGATAGGTAAGTTTTGATGTTATCTTTTACAATAGGGGGTTAATCACTTTTTTAAATGTTATAAACCTTTCAGCTTCTGGGGGCTTGCCCCCAAACACCCAACAGGTGCGGCCCCCTGCACCCCAGGCGCGGTATTTTCAGTGAAAAGCACTCTCCCTTGAGAGGATTGCCTGCATCATGAAGTAGATATTATTTTATTTTATATCTATTTTACATACTATAAAAGTCCTAATTGATATTTTTTTTAAAAGAAAGAATTCATGTGTTTGATTTTTCATTCAGATGGTCCGAGTCCTCATTGAAAAAGGGGCAACAATCAATGCTTATGACAAGAAAGACAGAAGAGCTATCCACTGGGCAGCTTACATGGGTCATGTTGATGTGGTCAGGATCTTGGTAGATCATGGAGCCGAATTGAACTGCAGAGATAAAATGGTATGTGTCCTTGATGATTTTTTTAATATTAGTCTCTGAATGCTTTTTCATACCATTCTTTAAAATTAACTTGGGATTGTAAATCAAGTATTCATGGTAAATTAAGCTGCATTAAAAGAAATGTATGTGTACTGTTAAGGTTTGATGAAATTGTTGATGTCACAGTCCTCTGTATATTTCAAGCATTGATGATGCCTGTGAATAAAAGTTCAATGTGTCATTGATGCTAAGCTTCATAGATTTAATATTTGAAAGTGTAAGAAATACAAATTTTCACCAACTGTGATAAAATCTATGGTAAACTGAGGGAAGCAGTGTAAATGTGAATAGTTAGTGATAAATTGTATTGTTTTTTTTATCTCAAATTAAAAATATTCTCTATTTTCCAGATGTACACACCCTTGCATGCTGCTGCTTCTAGTGGACAAATATCGGTTGTTCGTCTGTTGCTGGAACTTGGGGTAGAGGTGGATGCAGTCAATGTCTATGGCAACACCCCACTGCACATTGCATGCCTCAATGGTCAGGATGTGGTTGTCAGCAAACTGTTAGAGTACTCAGCAGCTGTGAATTCTGTTAATAATAAGGGCATGGTAAGCCTTGTTCACATTTAATAATAGGCAATATCACAATCTTTATTGTTGACAATATTTTACTTGAAAAATGCAAAAAGAATTCAGCTGATTATCTTTTTCACAAGACTATGGAATATACATTTAATCAAAGAGTTGTCCATTCTTCATCGCCTCCATTGAAAAGTGTGTTTTGTTTGTTTGTTTTTTTATTATTATTTAACAGAATGAATTGAAAACCTCATCATTACACAAACATTTTAAAATCAGAAAAGTCACAGAGCAGCTAATTTTTCTTTTTTTTACAAAAAAAGTTGAAAAAACCCCAATTAGTTTACTTTAAATTATACAGTTGATTTTGCAATGTAGAAGTATAGAACAACATAATGTGCAACTGCAATCCTTTTATGTTTAAATTGTTTTGGGGGTTTTTCAACTATAATAATAAACTGAATAAATTTAACTCATAGTTTATGAGAAGTCAAAGCTTGCATTCAAGAGGAAAGGCAGTATTATTTTATCATAGTTACAATAAAATTTCTTTATTTTCATTACATCTGAGCATAATTTCAAAGTTACTCATTTTTTACATTGTATTTCTGATGAGTTTCTTTTTAGGAATGTCATAGTAGTTCTGTTTATCATATTGATGCTGTATGAGCAAGAAATGACGATTTAATATCATTGTATATCAGTAGTAGTGGGAATCTGCTTAATCCTTCAGTTCATCTAATCTCAGAATAATTGACATTAAAAGTAGTTCTAGTGCTCATTGTTCGTTACTTTCATCTGACTCATAAATATGTTTTTCAGACACCTTTACATTTCGCATCAGCGTCCACACATGGCAGCATATGTTTGGAAATACTCGTCTCTGAAGGAGCCAATACAAAAGCTCAGGCAAGCTAGAATAACCGTCTGTTGTTTCCTCTGTGTGATTTTTGTTTCCTTGCTATACAAAGTGTTTCCTCACTTCTTTGGTCAACCCAGACTATTTGTTTGTTTTTTATTTTAATTACTTGTTTTGCATTGTTAGGAATTTATTGGTCTCCAGCAAATATGGGGGGGAAAGCAACAAAACCTCCCAATCACTCTGCTTCTTTTAAAGCCTGCTTTCTTTTTTGTAATCTGTGATGAATGCAGTTTTATATCTTGTGGGGTGTTTGTTTAGTTGCAGATCATCCCAACATCATCTACGAGCATAGCTGTATGTTACTAACCTAATTTTCTTCAGATGGAAAGAGCGACTTAAATACACACTTAACGACAGAAAAATTGTCATTTTAGTTGTTTTTTTTAGAGTTTGTAACTCCTAATCAAATGTGTGTAAAAAAAAAAAGAAAAAAAAGAGGTCTCTCCCCATCTTAAGAAAACAGGTCAATTGACATGAGACTGTTTGCAGATGGTGCTGATTTCATATTCGTCAGTCACAATACATTTCCTTATGTTTGCGGATTCTTTGCTGAATGTTTACTTTTTATTTGAGGGACACTTATAAATGTAAACTCTGTCACTGCATCTACTGCTTTATCATTGGCTGTATAACATGTATTTCCAGGCGGGAAAGTCTAGTGAACTACATAACCCTCCAAATGGTAAAATTACCAGAACCCTGAGAGCCCATAGTAGGTTGACCATGAGTGATTCATCAATATGCATGGATATTTTCCTCTTTTTATGCATCACGCTTTTCAGTTTTGGAATGTGACTTATCAGTGTCCGGCTTACTAGGAACATTCTCAGGAAGTGATACTAATAAAGCATCCTTTACTTGCAATCTTGCATGATTTTAACGTCTTTCAGTATAACTCGAAAGTATTCATTTAAAATCAGATTGTCATATTGTCACATGTGAATTATTTTCTGTGAAAATGTACCAAGTATATTTGTTTAATAAAGGGTTTTATCCTCCCATATTTATCATATTGAAACATTTTTTGAAGACTCGCAATCAGTGAAAAACAATAAAATAAAAATGGGCAAGTAAATTTAAAAAATGTGTTTGTTTTAAAAATATTTGTTAGTAAACTGTAAGTAATGAAATAAAATTTTGATAGAATTAATAGGTAAACTAAAATGATTTGTTTTCACTCGAATATTTAATTGGGAAAAACAGTACTTTCACAAAATAAAAACTTTGGCTCTGTTGTCTGTCAGTATTTTTGCGAAGTCGTGATGTCATTATATATATAGTATTTAAAAAAAAAGAGTTGTCTGGGTTTTTTGTTTTGTTTTGTTCTTTTTCTTTTTAATGTAGTAAACAACGTGGTCGTGATAGTTTTGTAAGTTGTAAGATCAACCAATACAATGTTGTTGTAAATTTAGTACAGAAATGGTACTTTTGTGGTTTAGTGACATTGATAGATGCACATCTTTCATTATAGTTATTTCTATGATGAGCCTTGAATTAGAGTGATTTCTGGTCAACTGCCTCTTGCTTTGTTGGTAATTTTTTCACTGCATCATAAGTGATTCATTAGACAAAAAAAAAATGGAAAGGATGCTTTTGACACTCTTATTACTACAGTGGTCTCTGTGTAAGAGCCCGCTGCCTAAGAACCAGCCATTCTCATGAAATGGAATTTTTCCTATATAATTCGTCCGCATAAGAGCCCGTTTTCAACTAAAAGATCCGCCTGAGAACATGGTCTTCTGACACGATTGAATTTTTTTTTTTTTGAAGCAGTCGCCACCTAAATCGCAAGAAACACTGTCAGCCGCCCTGCCTTTGTTCTAGAGTTAGGCCCTAGCCTGGATGGAAACCAAAGCCGCGTTCTCTCTCAGTGGCATCTCAGCACAGGTTCAGAACAAAGATGTGTTTTTAAGTCATATTTTATGGAATGGAGCTGCCAGCATCTTGCATTGTTTTGCGTAATGGAGACGGGGATAGTGTGGCAGGGAATAAGCATGGTTTTGATTGGTGTTTTTAAAATTTAAGTAAGCCAATCACAGAGTGTTTTGGTCAGAGATGACGCTCCATTAATCTGTTAGTGCGGCGAGAAATGAGGGCTATGGTATACATGATTTATCCCCCTTTGAAATCTGCCTAAGAGCCCGATCCGGCTAAGAACACGGTAATCGTGTCTC
>JBDFRD010090058.1:0-13613 GCA_039654405.1 Bullina lineata
CATATTCTGCTGGGGAAGTAAACCTACGACAGACTAGCGTCCTGTCTAGGAGACGATGCAAAAATCATCTGTTCCGCTTCACGCTACCAAAACCGGGATAAGCTCCAGCTCTATGGGCCTCATAGGCCTTGAAGGAACTTTACTTACATGACATATTGAGGCTGATAGATAAGAAACATGTTGAAACTGCCAGTGCACTAGACTTAATGTGGACAAGTCAAAACTACTTATGGCAATGTATACCATAATACAATCACTGCTCTAGGGTCCAGGTTTTGAAATGCACATCATTTCATTTTTTCCGCCTTATTCATTTTGCTCTTTACTTTTTCAATTTATTTTTTTCAATCATGTTCGTATTCTTCTTTATTGCACCTTTCCTATCACTTCATATTCCTTCGTTTTCTTGAATAGGCCTACCTTGAATTTTTTTTAAACCGTCTGATTTTTTTTGTTTTGTTTAAACTATGCTCTTTACATAATGTATCAACTTCTGTCTTATCCATCCCTGTAAATGAAATGTTATGATATTTACTCAGTAAATGTTCACATTGTAAATATGGAAGCTTTGAGAACTGGATCTATTTTTGTGTCTTTTTATTTTGGAAGAGCTTACAATAAGGTAATACGACAGACTAGCATCCTGTCTAGGAGATGAAGTAAAAATCATCTGTTCTGCTTCATGCTTCGGAAACCGGGATAAGCTCTGGTTGTATGCCTCATTGGCCTTGAAGGAACTTTACTTACATACTTACTAACTACTACATGAGGTAAGAACAGCCATTAAACTTAGTTTTACGTTTTGAACATTATTTAGTGGAAGAAACAACATCTTCATCTTGCATGATGCCAACACCTTCTGTAATCTCTTTTTTCACAGAGCTGCCAGTGGCTACCTGTACATCACCATCATATACAACATCTCCGTGAGTCTGGCACTGTACGCTCTCATCATGTTCTACCTGGCCACCAAAGAACTTCTCAGTCCCTTCGACCCGATCCTCAAGTTCTGCATCATCAAGTCGGTCATCTTTCTCTCCTTCTGGCAAGGTCAGTAGATAAAAATTTACAGACGAATCAATGCAGATGATTTTAGAAACTGGATAGAAGTCTGAGCGCATGTGAGAAAGACTTGGCTTATTTTTTTTCCTCTTCTTCTGGCATTTTCCAACAGGTGTGGTCCTGGCCATCCTAGAAAAGGCCGGCGTCATCGACCCCATCTACTCTCAGAACGGCACCCAGAGGGTCGGCATGGGAACAGTGTCCGCTGGATGGCAGAATTTCTTTATCTGCCTGGAAATGTTCATGGCCTCGGTGGCGCTGCGTTTCGCATTCCCCCACAGTGTGTACAGCACAGGGCCCAGTAGCACACACGGACGCACCGTGTCACTGCAGTCCATCTCTAGCAGCCTCAAGGAGACCATGAACCCCAGGGACATCATGCAGGTACGGAGTCTGGCAACAGGCGAGGGAGGGGAGAGGGAGGTTAGGGGAGGCACCCTTGATTCGTCACAGGGGCTGCTAGGAAAACTTTGTTAAGTATTATTTTTGAACAAATCACGTAGTAAGTAAAAGAAAAAAGAAAGTCAAGTTCCTTTACCCCCTAAATGTGAAGTTTGGTTCTACATGGTTCTGATGTCTTTTCCTCTTGGCTGACCATTCAACACAATAATCACTAACCCACTCTACTGACTTACCTTTTCTTCTTGTTCATCATGTCGCCACTACTAACTAGTAAAATTCCTTCAAGGCCAATGAGGCCCATAGAGCCAGACCTTATCCCGGTTTCGGTAGCGTGAAGCAGATCAGATGATTTTTACTTCATCTCCCAGACAGGACGGTAGTCTGTCGTAGGCTGACTTCCCCAGCAAAATATGCCAGTACCCAATTCGTACCTGGGTGGGGAGAGGAAAAATGGTGTAAAGTGTCTTTCCTAAGGGCACAACACGGTCACCTCCCGGATTGGAATCCTGGACCCTTGGATTAGGAGTCCAACACCCTAACCATTCGGCCCCCGTGCCACCACACTACTAACTTAGAGGAAGTCCTAACTGCAAATGTTTTTCAACCCACAATACCAGACTGACTGTTTTGCATGCAGCCGTTTGTACCATTTTCTGTGCATGCAAAACCTAAGGAGTCTACTCCTTTTCCTCTTCTAATCTAACCTCTTATCCGCCCCTTTCCTGCCCCCCTTACTCCTCCGGTTCCTCTTTTCTTCACCCTCCCTCCCTCCCTGTTCCAGGACGCCATCCACAACTTCCACCCCCAGTACCAGCAGTACACGCAGCACGGCATGAAGCCTGCGGAGGAGGACCAGCAAGATGCTAATCCCTGGAGCATGGAACACACCCACTACCAGCAGCAGCGACCAGCGCCCCCTAACGGTACGGCTACCAGCCCAGCTACCACAGCCTCCGGCACCCATAGCACTGGTGGAACAGCTGCGGCTCAACCACCGAAGATTCCTCCCGCTGGTGCGGCCGGCGCTGGTTCTGGAACGGGCTCGTCGTCAGCGACTGGAAAGAAGAACCGGTTCAATGAGAAGACGACGTTGCTCAACTCCGATGATGAGTTTCAGTAATGGCTTTTCTTTATTTATTAATTTCTTCCTTACTTTACGCTCCTGTTGCACGATGTTCAGTTCTTCTTCAATTTTTTTTGTGCCCCCGTCCCTCCAATGCTTCTTTGCTTTCAAAGAAATATGTTTTCCTCTAAATCAATTTTTTGTCTGATTTTGATAATTAATTTTGTTTCCAATGTGGAGAAGAGATGCTGCAATTTTCCTTTGTGTTCTGATTTCCTTGTGTCCAGTTTTAATTTAACATGGCAAAGGTTATTCCCCACTTACAACAAGAAAGCAGATCAACAACTTACATCATACCTCAAGATTTTTTTTTTTTTTTGAGGGAGTAGGGTAGATAACTATAATCACCATTTAAATTAAGTTTCCATAGGTTTGTGTGCGTTATGTTTGTCAACTACTTAAGAATAGCAACTCAAATTGCAATCAACTTTACGTTATATCAAAAAACAAAAAAAAAAAGCAAATTTGTGTGTGTCTGAAATTAAATATAGGCCTGTATAAAGAATTATTCACAATTTCTGTGATGGTGGGTTTGTTGTTGTTGCTGTTTCTTCAATATGCGGTTGTGCTGTTACATCAGGGTCTTATTGGTTTGCAAAGAAATTTAAGAGACGACATATGTAAATACATATACATATATTACGGTATCTTATTCTATAATTTTTTTTTTTTTTGCTCATTTTATTCCAATGTTGCAATTTAAATCTAAAGTATCATCAGCATCATCCAAAATAGAAATGCATTTACTCTGTGATTCTTTTTACATTCAACCTCGCCAAACTGGCAGAAGCAATTCTCCTCATGAGGATAATACAGGGAAGCACCTTTCGTATTGTAACACTCCGTCGGCGATATCAGACCTGACAGCAACAGGACTGGTACAAAGAAATCAAGCAAGATATTGTGACACTTTAAACAAGGAAGACCTTCCTGAATGTAATCCAAACACAAAATGCTTAATGTAATTAGCCTGCGCTTGAGCCCCGAGCAGTGGATTTTATTAATGGCAAAGTTTCCCAGAATATATGCTGTCGACTGTACACATTAAAAGACATTGCTTTGCTAGTGCTGAATTTTGAAATTAACAGAGTTATTGAACAGAGATGGAGAAATGTGTATAGAGAAGAAAGAAGGCTTATTGCAAACACATATTATATGCTTTGTATTAAATGCACTAGTTCCGTCGGTGATATCAGACCTGACAACAACAGGACTGGAAAACCGACGCTAAACAAAGAAATCATCATCAAATGCACTAATTTAAATTACCAGTCTTGTAGGAGCCTAGTTTGTATGGAAAATTCATGCAAAAAAAAAAATTCATTTTGTAAAGATGATGCAGGATTGCTGCGTTGCTATTAAAAAAAAACCCACTTTATTCTTTAGAATGATCACGTACCTTTCATTGCCCAATATGTGTCACAACCTAATCTCCCGATCATGAGAGCGCTAAAGAATGCGGCTTATTGAGCAGGGATAGAAGCAGTCAAGGCTGATGAATGGGAAATAATACAAATATGAGAAGATGACAAGTTGTTTATTCTTGACGTTGATAGCTGTGCTCATACATTCACTTAATTCTTACTTTGTTTTATCAAAATTTCTAAATCCGGTGTTCTTTGAGATAATGAGTTGTGATACAAATCGTGTGTTTAGAAAACACTTGATATAGATGTTGTGCGCATGAACCTTCCCAGATTCAAATGTATCCATTTCTATTCTCAAGTTTAGGAGTGTAGTTAATGTTGGCATCATAATTTTAGAAGTTAGAAGTTATCTATTGGTAAATTTTTACTTTTTTTTCTGTTTGTTGTGCGTGTCTTGTTGTTTCTTTTTATATTTCCCCCCCAACTTTTTTTGTTTTATTATTGAGTTGTTTGTTTTTGTTTCCATCCTTTTCTCATGTTAATTTTTGTGCAACTGCTTTCCCAGGGACTCCGATTCCGATTTTTAACATTCAAAATTCTCTGAGCTGCAGAAGATATGCGTAAGTTTCTTGTGATGCACTCCCTTCTCCTCCCCCTCTCCCCCCAGCTGCCTGACAAGATTGGATGTCGATGACCAAATTCTGTGCATTGTTCACGCACCCTTACCCCCCACCTGTTTCTCACACATCTTTGCTTGTCTGTGTATGTGTGCATGACCAAGGCATTCCATGAATTGCATTTTGGAATCCTGCCTGAGATTTCATGGAATTTTTTTTTTTTTTTTTAAAGGGAAGTGAGATCAAACATGGGAGTCGGTTGATCAGTTAAAAGTATTTGTCGTTCCCTTAGTTGATGTGTTATTTTGTTTGTCTGTCATTTCTTCTTTTACACATGATCAGGAGCTGATCTATTCTTACGCTCATGATGTTTAATTTCTCTATTAATTTCATTTCCTCATTCCTAAGTTTGTTTCTTAACAATACTTCCGTTGATCAGTCAGTTTTATTTTGTGTTCTGAAATCTGAGATGCAATCAAATCCTGCGTCGGGTTGTTTTATGTTGAAATCTTTAGCCATTTAAAAATCAATGCTAGTCAAATGAGGGTACCTTGTCTCAGTATAAGGACAAATTCTTTGCAAATTATCGCACAATTCTGTCATAAACGTATCTTGTGTCATCTAGCAATTTTGGTCTTTTATGATTTTTGTGATTACCATTTTGCTTCTTACTAGCATGTCACCTTCGACTACAGTCTGTAGTTGCCTTGCCCTCTGTGTTTCATGTTTCTAGATAGCGTACTTGGGGTTTGAAGTTATTCGTCTTTGGGTTTCTGATTAAAACATGTTTGGGGCTGATTAGTTGAAATGTGGTTATTTATCTTTTGATTAGCTGGGCTAATCCTTTAGTATCCATGGAGTCTTTGATATTGGAAGGTTGCGTTTTTAGTAGTTGGTTAATCTAATAAAATGAATGTTTGTTTTATGGTGGAACTGTTGAATGAATATTATTTGGTTTCGGGGAGAAGATTCTGAGGAAGCCTCTGTTTTTGTGCTGAAAAAAACCAAAGCAAAAACAAGACGTCTGATGACAGTCTTGCATGGAATGATATGAATAAAAGTGCTGAGGATGATCTGTTCATTTTCCAATCCCCGGCTTTGACATAAGTTTGTCACTGTAAATGAAGAAAACTGCAAAGAAAACTCTAAGTTTCTTAAATTTTCTTTTGCTTTTCAATGAGCCAAAAATGCTACTTGTATAAATTATATGATTCTGGATTTATTATCAATGTAGAAGAAATCTTTTGTTCCTCACGTGTGCATGATACAAGTGGACATGTTTCCTTAAATTTTCTCCAAATTGAGGAAAAATTCTATTAAGCCTGACTTGAGACCAGTCTGTGTTGTATGCTAAGTAACTGTCTCCTTGCTCTGTGTTAGCGTCAAAGCATTTGAGGAAAACTCCGTCAACAGTGTGTGACCTCTCCCACCGCCTTCTCCTCCCATCTGTGTCTTGCTTTCGCTATTGTCTTGTCACGTGCTGTCATTGTCCTTTTTGATGTACTTACCAGTTAGTGAAGATTACATAAGCCAATAGCACGTCTTTAGTAGGAGTAATATACCATTTTGCATATTGAAATATGAATTTAAATGTCACTATCATTTATATAGTAAAACTTTATTTCTGATTTATTTGACTAAATATAAGTTGAAAATGTTATATTATTTCATACATTCTTTTTTTTTTTTCATAGGTAAATTCCTGATGCAGTTTTCTTTGATACAATAATTGTATTAAAAACAATTTTTATTGACGTATCTTCTTCTCATTGGATCAGTAATGTCGATGTGGGTCGGGGTAGATTCTATGCTGTCGATACAAGATGTGCTTTTAGGAGATGGAGAAGTGCATGAGCTTGGATACTTCAAAGCAAAACAAAACACGCAAAACAAATTGATAACAATCAAAACTTGAATTTGCTCGTTTTGTCAAGAGATCGAAAATGAACTAGATATACTGATATTAATGACGCATCTTTTCATCTTGAAAATGGAGCAGTATTTTTATTTTGCGTTCGTTTTGTAACTAATACTTTATATTGTATCGGTTGCTTTATTTTCCTTCCCTCATGACTTGCATTGTACATTTTGTCTGCAATGTTTTCTTTACCTGCTGTTTTGCTCTGACATTTCTATTACATTCCATGACTATCAAAAGATAATGTTTTGTGGCCATGACTTACTTATGATATACTTTGAACTAAGACAGCTGTGACACACTTGCCAACATTTTTGTTATGATTATTTCCCTATCCCAACAGCTAAAGTATTAACATTCTGTGCTGTAGTTTCCCATGAGAATTGCCTGGAGCACAGAGTTTACTTGTCAGGGTTTTCTTCTTAATGACAAACTCAGAACAAATTTTCTATGTAATATACAAATCCTCATCATTCCATAATGCATAATTAAAAGAGGTGGGCCCAGAAAATTAGCAGAAAGTGTTTACACTGTACACATGTTTCTCAGAATATGCAGATTGTGAACATGATACCCCATCGTAACTTTGCAGCTAAACACAGAATTGATAAAAGTGAATAGTTTTTTGTTTTTCCTTATGATGATGATTTTGAAATGTACTGACTGATTTATCACTTGATGTCAGTCAAAATAACAGAACATCAACAATCTGTGACGAGATCATTTCTGAGTGGTTGAGCTATTGTTTTTGCAAGGTAGTAGTCAGGAAAGTGTTGCAGGTTTGAGTCTATCTTCCCCGGCCTTTTGCTTGTAACAGGAAAGCATGCTTGCTTTAGTGAATGACTTTTTCGTCCCTTTTTAAAGAGAAAATTATACTCACCTGAAATGGATGTGTGATTCATTGATTCATCATGAAACTGCTTCAGTCCTTTTCTTATAAATACTGTGTGATGTTACCGGAATTATAGGGAAAATATATCACTTGGGTCACACTCTGAGTCTCGTTGAGGCTTAGCAATTTCTGAAGTATTTTACTGTTTGTTCAAAGCTCATATGAGCCCAAAATAATGTGTATCAAAGTTCAATAAACAAATTAGATAAGACTGACACATAGTTACACTTAAACTGAAAGTATGTAAGAGAGAAAATCACCAGCTTACCTCAAAGAGTGCTTGAGAAATAGAAGTGGAAGCATAAAAACAAAACAAAAAGAGGGAAAAAGATATAAATGATAGCAGCTGGTAGAGATTGTATTTGTAATGATATTAGCATGGAAGACTGATCTGCTTTGAACAAATCTTTACATTACTTTCACTGCTTGTAACAGTGCATGTATTTTTGCGATGCTTACAAAAGAATTGTACTTACCATTTATTAGAGATATTTTTATATTGCAGTCTTTCATTTCTTGCTTTTTGCCTCTAGATTGACGTCAGACAGAGAAAGTTGTTAGTTATATCACATGAATTAAAATGAATTAAGGCAGATTTCTTCCTGTCTTCCTGTTGCTGTGAACAAGAAGAGTGCTACAAGGAAATGAAAGTCTATGTGGCGATGATTTGAAATTTACACAAAACTATTAACAGTACAGAAAAAATAAAACCAAACCTGCCACTTGTTACACTTGCACAGTGGAGCAATCAAAAGCTCTAAGTCATACACTACACACACTTTTGCTCGTGTCACTTGTATTGAAATATAGCTTGTGACATTTGCCACAAAGTATTGAATGTGGCTAGCAGTCACGGTGACGACTGACAGAAAGCAAATGCCGTTTACACTTTCTGTCGACGTGACATTTTGCAAACAACTGTCTTTGTCTTGCTGACGTCAGCCAGAGGATCATGCTTTTTTTGATGATTTCATAACGACAAGACGAAATTTTTGTCTCTGAATTTTTTAGTGTTGATTGTGTGATTATTGATTTTATGAATGCATGTGGCATGATTATTATGGATCTGTTCATTTGGCTGAAACTAATTACAAGCACCTGTGACAAGGAACACTGTGTGGTCTCATTCCTTGAAGATGCACAGATGAATTAACACGGCTTTATCTGCTTTCATACTTAATCACTTCAGATAACTTCTGGCCACAGGCAAGCAGCATTCTACGGGACCATCTCTGAGCCATGACTTCTTCACAGTCAAGTTCCTTATGATTCATACAACTCTCTAGAAGCTTTTACATGTGTGTGAAGTTTTAGTTCTATCTTTCTCTGGAGATTTACATTTTAGCGAGGCTTCTTCTCATCATCTTGCTGCTGTAAAGTATAGTGTGATTTAGTGATTTAGTGATCACTGGTACCTGGCTATGATGACTATCAGCAAGTTTTTTGTGAAGTTGAAAGAAAAAAAAAGCAGATGCTTATGTCACTGCTGTTATCTCATAGTGACAAATCGGCAAAACTTTGCACATTTTCGAAAAAATGTTTTTCAGGTCTTCGTGTTAGTGGTATTGATATACACAACCTGTCAAAAGGGTTTTCACATATTTGCAATACAAAAATGAGAAAGATTGTGTTTATAATGGCGAAGTTCGAAAAAAAACCAACCTTTAAGTACTTAACTCAAAAGTGGGATTTCAGTGAGCCAGGCAGATTTGTCACTATGCGATAATGGTAGCGATGTGTGAGAGGCAATGTAAGATAGTTTCTGATTTAGAACATAGGAGCTATCAACATCCATCTCAGTGTCTTAGAAGTGAGTGTTTTGCTTGACTGTGTCAGCATTATTTTTAAATAGGAAAAAAAAATAATGTGCATTAGTTTTGCTTATTGTAATCAAGGTACAGTTGAAGCTGATCCTGTTATATGTGAAGAAATTTTGTAGTGACATAAATAAGCTGGTTAAAAAAAAGGTCTCCCTGATGGTTGATAAAAGATTTCGCCATTTGATGTGCCGACATATCAGTTGTGAAGGTTTGAAACAGTTCTCAACAGTGAAGATGACCAGGTCTCCGGCCAAGAGTATTGTCTGACAGTGATGTAGAAAACCAACAGTGTTTTCAAGCTGTAGGTTTGACGCTAGTTTGATGAAAAAATTGCCAGTCTCGTGTATAAATCTTTAAGTATGAAATGAGTATATTGAATGATATACAGCAATGTATTCTATGTGTGGTAATTATGTATCTGATATAAGATTCTGTGTGTGGTAATTATATATCATGATATAAGATTCTAGGTGTGGTAATTATGTATCATGATATAAGATTCTATGAATGGTAATTATATATCATGATATAAGATTCTATGTGTGGTAATTATGTATCATGATATAAGATTCTATATGTGGTAATTATGTATCATGATATAAGATTCTATGTGTGGTAATTATATATCATGATATAAGATTCTATGTGTGGTAATTATGTGACACAAAATATCAAATACCATTTCTGATTCTTAGATGTAGCTACAGTGTCATTATGTCTGGGAGTCGAGGTTTATTGTATTAATATAATATGTAATCCTTTTCTCATTTTTGTTGCCATTGAATTCATGTGAATAATTGTTTTCTTGAACTACAAACTTCAAAACCAGCTGACTGCAGTACCTGATGAAATTCTTGAAATGGTGAGAGAAGAAGACGACAAGTTTGAGGCAGCATTCAGTTGCTGATTGACGTTCATGTTTTAGTCAGTGTCAAGTCTTTATAAACTGATTTCTCATTTTGTTGGAAGAGATTTCCTGCATCCTATGTATAATATTTCTGTTTTGACGATTTGTTGTCTTCATTTCATGTGTATTTTTTCATTCCTGCGACAAAATGGCATGCCTGCTGAGAAATGCAGGTTTCTGTTTCGTACGAGCTTATAACTGACATAATTATGTTTGTGTATACGCTAGTTTGTGTGAACTAGTTGGATTAAGGAATACATTTGTGTATACATATACGTATTTATTGAATGATGCATTTACATTTAATCTCAAAAAAATATTTGCGTCATGTCTCAGTAGAGAAGTCACAAATGCTATGAAGAATTGTTTTTTTTTTATTCATTTCCTTTTTTCAGCATCTGCTTCATATTTAAGAACAATTTCAAACAGTGCATTTACATTTATTCAAATGTGTCAAGCTGGGTCGAAATGAGCTTTGTAATTGGCTGTCGCCTGTATGGAACTTTGTAGCTGTTTTATTACCAGAAATACAAGGTAGAAGAATGTTCTAGTTGAGTGTGGTACTAGTCCTCCCATCTGTCAACTCTGTGCATGTCTGTGTCTCGTGTCTGGTCGTCGAGTATCTCTGTTCTTGCTGCTGAAGAGAATGGAGCAATTTAAATTCATCCCGGCTGTCCTCATGAAGAATGTATTTTTCAACTTTTATGTAAGAATATACATACATGGAAAGTATGTATATAAGTATGTAATAATATATAAATGAAATATTAACATTCAAAAGACCCTCTGTCTGAACATATCATTCAAGTTATTTAGGCTGGTGTGTATTCGCTGAACAGTGATCTTTTTTGCCATTTGTTTTCTTTAATTTGATTGTGGCCCTTGTACTATAAAACACTACTCTTACTACAAACGTTACTGATCATTGTGAATGTTTGCATGTGTAAGGAGAAGGTAAATTCTGAGGTTACAAATTGTTTTTCTAATTTGACATAAATTTGTTTGAGATCTGCTGGAGGGAAATAGTGCATTGTATATATATCATTTCAAACGCAATTACTGCATACGTTATTTAGAAGTGAATCAAGTTTTCAAGAGCGGAATTTTTGTTTTTGAAGTTTCAGAATTTTTGTTTTTAAAGTTTCAGAATTTTTGTTTTTAAGGTTTCGGAATTTTTGTCTTTAAAGTTTGTTTTAGATTAAGAGGAAACCCATCTTGTTTTATGAGATTTAAAATTGGAGTTGAAGACAGGGAACAATCTCAAACTAGGGTCCACTTTTCCACAAATGTGTTATGGCTATGGATAATGAAATGATGAAAAAAAGCAAGGTCTCAGCAGTGTAGGTATATGCAAGGGCCGTTCTGTTGTAAGTGGACATTCCTGCGTTATTCCTCTTCTTGATATTACTTCTTGTTCATATGGAAGCCACACTGAACAATCTTTTTTCTTTCATCGTATATTTTCTACAACACTTTTGTCAATTCTTCTGTTCCCAGACCTGATTTTAGTCATAGGGTAATCATGCTAAGCAAGTACTGTTTACTTTTCTTACTTATATGAAGATATCAAAAATAATTGTTTTGTTTTTTTTATTTTTGTTGTGGCACAGAATGGTGCCTGCAGAAAGAATCTCCGGATTTGAGTTATTTTTTCAAGTATAATTATTATGTCTGTGTTTGTGAGGTATGTGTGAGCAAGTTTAGGTGTGTTGCTGAGCGTTTTGGTTTTGATACGGCAACTTGTCACCGTTACTACCTCCAGAAAAAGAAGAATTTGTCTTGTTCTGTCTTGACTCTGGAGTGTTTTTCACTTTTTTTAATCCTGAAAAGTTTGAGTAGGGATTTGGTTTTGTGTCGTTTTACGATTTAGAGTCATAATCATGTTGGGTTTGTGTTGTTTTATGATTTAGTGTCATTACCATGTTGTTGTTTTTTTATTTTTATTATGTCAAGTTTGACTTTTATATTATGAATGTGTATTTGGAATATTCAGTGTTGTGGGCAGAGTCCTCTGAAGAAAATTGAGTTCTCCATTATTGAAGACTATTTTTCCTATTTCACAAAGGTAGCCGTCATGGAAAATTGCCCCTCATTGCTTCATTCTGACCCATTTCATTGTGGTAGAACCCATCTATAATTGATTTATGCAATGATTATTAATATTAATCAAATAGGAAAGCCAAAGCTGAAACACAAGGCCTTAAGGATATATATTAGGAAAAGCAGAATGACCAAATGTTGTGTCAACATGAACAGAACATTTTGGAGAACTTGTGAAATTTAGGAATAAAAGAACTTAAAAAAGGCATTGTCGCAGATCACAAAATGCCAATGACGGAGGGAGGAAGACCTATATATAGCCTTGCAAAGTTCTACAATAGAAGTTATGTATGAAATATTAACAGGACTAGCCATGAGAGAAGCAACAAGAGGAAAACTGTGTGAAGAGCTGAACTGCCTCTACCATCTAATAAGACAATGCCTCATCCATAATATTCTTTCTTCATCAACTGTGAATCTAGTGAAACAATCCCTTGAATTGAAATCAAGTAAAGTAGATCTGTCCGGGGATGCAAGGCTTATTTCTTTAGCTCATTCTACCTGAATCACCGCACTCTGGGTCACCGCTAATTCTGTACAATATAAATAGCCACACTGTGCGTCACTATCTTTGACTGTGTAGAGTCCCTATATAAAAGGACACATACAGCAATTTTCTGCCACAAATTTTAGCTGCGTTGTATTGGTAAAATCATTCTGTATGGAATGAGTTAAAAACTGAATTCTTTGTTAAATTTTAATGTGTTTGATAATTTCTTGATTCCTTTTTTTTTTCTCTCTAGAAATTCTAAGATGAGTGTTAGTCTCGATGATGTATGGCTGAAAAGCAATGAGTTTCCACACAAGAAATATTCAGTTAAATAAATTAGAAATGGGCATAAGATCTTAAAGACTTAATAGACGGACTGTTTGTAAAACTCAGACTCATCTTTATTTTTATTTTTTTGATACTGTTACATTTAATGACAAGAGTTATAAATGATTTTTAATTTTCAGCAGATTAATTCTGACTAGTGAAAAGAACAAAAAGACGTGTACATACATTGTAGTCTTTATGAATACTTTCTGCGAATTCATTTCATCTTGCTAATTTTTTAATTCATCATTGTCTTCAATACAGCCAGTGGTTGGTTTGTGTTTTCTTTAAACTTGTGACTTGTGTGGTATCGTGACCAATGTCTTGACTTAATTAAATAAAACTCATTTTGAAAAAAAATTAATTCAAGTGAAAAACTGAAAAAAAAAAATGAGGAAAAAAAAAAGCGTCAGATGAGGAATAACTTGACTGACGCTCAGAGCTCATCAGGAACTTGTGATAATCTTCATCTTGACTTGTGGCTGTTGTGTTTGTGCCTTTGATGTATTAGTGTCTCTCTCTCTCTCTCTCTCTCTCTCTCTCTCTCTCTCTCTCTCTCTCTCTCTCTCTCTCTCTCTATCTATCTAT
>JBDFRD010090280.1:0-13608 GCA_039654405.1 Bullina lineata
AGACAGGACGCTAGTCTGTCGTAGGCTTACTTCCCCAGCAGAATATGCTGGTACCCAATTCGCACCTGGGTGGGGAGTTGGATTGCCATAAGTTACTCTAATTCATTATGATAATATCACGAACTGCTTGCTCACTGCACTCTGGAAGGTAAAATGGTTTAGATAGTGTTTGGTTTTTAATTCTTTGCATATTTATGTAACATCGGATAGGTTGAAATTGAAATGTTAATTGCCGTGATCATGTAGCCCCCTACATGTGTTTGTGTGGTGAGAGAGGTGGAGATAGAAAGAGCGAGAATGTGCGTCTGTGATATAATTGGTTGTTTCCATTACATTATGTACATTGTAGATCTATGGTATTTCCTGTGTCTTCTGGGCGTTGTCGTGGCCTTTTCTCACGTACATGTATAGCTTGTTTTAAATATGCAGTTTCAGAACCAGCAACAGTTTCCTAAAGCCGTGCAGACTTTCTGCTCTTACGTTGCGCGTTTTGAGAGCGGTGTCGACACTGCGCGTAAATAAATGCATTGTGTGTGTGTGTGTTGTAGGCCTATTGCTTTCTAGCAATGGCTGCACATATCTAAATTGTCGTACCAAATCGATAAATCATTTATCTTAGATTTCGAGAGGAAACTTCATTTTGACTGTTTTTTTTATGTTAACTTAACCACCACGAGCAATAGGGTTCCGTGTGCTTATGTGTAACACATGCAGCACACCAAAGATACAGGTATTTCGATGCGGTGAAGGCCATGTGTGCCTGCGTGTGAGAGAGTGTGTGTCCGCGCATGTCTCTCGGTGTGTGTGTTTTCGGACATTATGAAGGGGAGAAAGGGGCGAGGGTGTGTGTGTGTGAATTGGGAATGCGTTGATTGGGAATGGTAGGGCTGATGTGAAAAAAAAAAGGAAATATATTTTTTTAATACAATGTACCGGCAATCCTCAATAGAGCAAAAACACAGGTCTTTGCTAATTTTGATAAGCTGATTTCAGAAATGACTCTCTTTTTACGATCTGATAAACATTTGTGGACTTTGTGTGCCAATTTTTTAATCACCAGTTGCCCAAGTGTAATCACCAGTGGCCACGCAGGCCACTCCTCGCAACACGTAGATTATGAGTAACAAAAACCGCTTTGTGCTGCGTATTCTGAAAACACAGCACGGCTTGAGTCCGGCTTCTGGAAAGCTTTCTGCCCCCACGAGAACGGTTAGGCACTACTTTACCTCCCGACTCGGGCCGAGACTGGGCGATTGCAGTCGGGTGGTTTCTGTTTGGGTGGACACCCGGTCTTAGTCTTAGAGGCAAAGTAGAAAACAGCGGTTTCCAAAAAAACAGTAGGAGACTTTTACGCCGGAACATGTGCTTTCCTTTCTTGCACCAGGCCTTACGTAGCATCTGTTCGATATTCTATCGATGTTTTGGGGAACCTTGTCCGACACACGTGCCTGTACCTCTCCAAAATGGTGTTGAAATGTCTTCGTTTTCTTAATTGCGCGTGGTTATTTTCCTTTCTCTAGTATTCTGTCCCGTCACCATAGTTAACGAGTTCTTTTTCAGAGTTGATGGGTCAATCAATGATGCCCAACACTGAAACACCTCGCCCCAGTGAAGAAAGCACATTGAACATTGAGTACTACGCACGGCAAAAACTTCTTAGGGAGGGGACAACAACAACCACGAAATTGAGGTAAATTGAAAGATAAGAGACTGAAAGAAAGGAGACATTGAGAGAGATCAATCTTGCAAAAGTAAAAAAGATGAAATCATTATCGAGTTTGTTGTCAGTCTATGCGGGACAGAAGAGAAGATATTATATATGTATCCGATGTCTTGAGCCGGAGGTAGGAGATGAATGTAGGCCTATACCCCAAATCAATGAGTTTGAACACAGAGGACACTGTGCAAGGGAGGGGGAAAAAGGTGTGCAGCGCGTGTTTATGCTTGTATGTCTGGATCGGAGATATTTTTTCTGGACAAGATCGATAATCTTGATCACTTGATCTCTGGGTGTGCAGTTTGCTGTACCTGAAAGTTGTTGAAAAATACCAGTCTGTATTATTCTTTTTCTCCGTGCCATTCGGTGAGTTGACATCGATTTTCTGTTTGTTTATTTCCATCAAATTCTTCAATTTTAGTAAGATTACAAAGAGCAAACAAAGGACTGATGCTGCACCTGTTCTCCACTTCTAACTCTTCATTCTCGCACCGTGCAGGGTTTTTTCAAACTTTTCTGTGATGTACCGGTACATTTAGATTATCCCGCTTATGATCAGGTAGATTTAATGTACATGATAACTCGGCTCTTTACCGCCCTCATTTTCCTCTCCCGCCCCCATCGAGCTCTTGCCGTTGTCCGTTCATTTTAAATCAAGTACAGGCACAGTCACTTAAAATACGAACCCCAGGGAAAAAACCACTTAATATACAAATGGTCAGTCTCAGTGATAAAAACTTTATGCTAGATCTTGAACTGGTTTATTAGAATTAAAAAGTATAACATCAAGTACAGTTGTGTAAAATACTCAGTATAAGGTTCGGGCAGCAACGATAGCTAGAACGGGCGAGGGTGGCAGCAGAAAGGCACGACGAGGGTTTTTGTGTGTGACTTGAGCTGTGTACACTGCTCTGAAATCAGCGTGAGGGGAAGTAATAACAGAAGTGCATGTATGTAATTAAAAAAAAAAAGACCATAACAAATGAATATTTGAGCTGCAAAATACTTCTGCCACCCTTCCTGTTCCTGTTTTTTTTTCTGACCCAAGTAATTAAGCACCATACAAAAATAACACATGATACTCGTACCTCAATTTTATACACGATTGGTGTTACTTCAACTAGAGTACACATCTTTCGTATAATCAGATACAGCAGATAATGAAGTGCATAAAAAGTGACACATATCCTCTGGCTAACAACTTCAGTAGCATTTCACAGTTCATGAGGCATTTCCATTTTAAACTTTTAATAACAAATATGAAATTATAGGTTTTATATTACTGACAGAGATGCTGCTGAAGTTATTATGTATGCAGTAGCACAGATGAGAATAAGTACATGTACATGAAAAAGTTGCTGAACTAACACATACATGTACAAAAAAAAAAGTTATACTCAAAAACAATAGGTCTATGATGTTTCATTTCAAATAAAAAAAGCAAATTCCTACACTTTTCTATCAATTTTCTAGTTATGTATTGATACACTCAGATTCACCATAGCAGCAGTAAAAATGGTATTTTTTAAAGCTTAGCAAGGGAAAAAAAAGATTGCACTAAAAAATTTGTGTCCATTCATGGAAAGCCCTAGTAGAATTGGAAAAGATGTGGAATGTCATGTACTTTTGCTGTATAAAAAAGTTACATAGAACAGGAACAGCACAGTTTTAACTCACTGAACCCTGACCCCAAAAATATCGGTTTTACCCAACTTTGGCAGTGTCTGAACCCCGACCATATCGGTACAGGATTCCCATGTTACAAGTAATTAATAAGTAATTTTTTGATTGGACAATCTATACTTGTCCATTTTTAGCAGCTAATCCTATGAAAGGTAAACAATGGTTGGAGAAAAGGATAAAAATAATAGCTTGAGCATCAAAATTCCAACATACGTCCTAGATTAGCTGTTCAAAATGTTTTCCTCTTTTCACAATGGCATCCCAGCGAGGTCTACGATTCATAACTAACATGTTTTGGAAACGATTGCAACGGTTGATTCAGATGTTGAGCTTGATTCAAGCGATAAAAATAAGTTGTCTTTTTAATTATTTTTGCTCAGCTGTTTCATGTGTTGTATTCAAATTTGGTGTCTCAAAAGTACAAAATGTACTTTAAAAAAAAGCTTTTCACCACATTATTTACTTTTTTTCCTATTTCTGAAAAACTGCAAATTCTTAGGCTCAGGCCGCAGCAGGTGACTGGGAGCTTAGGGTTCAGCTACTTCTGACTGGGCTGAATTCACTTGCTGTGTATTCTGGTGTAGTGCCTTGCCATCACTGCAGCTGTTTTGTATTGGACTTTCGTCATAATTTTGGCTTGTGAATAAATCCTGTTTAACTACCGGTAATAACTTGTCAACGCTTGGAATTATTTCTGCTTTCTACACATTTTCAACTCATGACTTTTTAATAATGAGTCAGCATATGTCTACATCATCATTAATTCCACCAAAAGCTCACAGAGAAACTGATGGACAGGGATTTGACATAGTGCCAGTGCTTGGGTGGAATGTACAGCATCTCCCCTGGCTGAAGGAAGCACTCAAGTCCTGCAATTGATGGAAATTTGGGGAATTTTTCCAGGTCAGGATTGTCCAAGTCCACTTGACTAGTATTGTGCAGAAGGTGTGTCTGGTGTGGGTACAAACAAGCTGTGCTGTTAGCCGAGTACAACCGCACATACTTCTGTCCCATCACCTGGTAAAGAAAAGATAATACCTATTGTAAAATTTTTAAAACTTCATCCCATTAGGTAATATTCTTTAAAATTTGGATATTTACTAGTACCTATACATGTACTAGGTCTTCTACAAAAATACATGAAAATGTGTCTTTTTTTCAAAATGCCTGTTGAAATAATGACTTGTTCTAAAACAGCTAAATAAGGAATAGATTTTTGAACTGTAATTTTTTCTTCAAGGCCTATGAGGCCCATAGCTTATCCAGGTTTTTATAATGCCAAACAAAACAGATGTCTTTTCAGATAACCTCCCAGACAGGAAAGCTAGTCTATTGTAGGCTTACTTCCCCAGCACAATATAGTTGTTAAGTAAAGTTCCTTCAAGACTTAAGCCACCCATGGAATCGGAATTCATCCCAATTATGGTAGCATTAAACAGAACAGATGATATTTTACATCATCTCTTAGACAGGATGCAAGTCTGTCATAGGTATACTTCATGAGCAGAATATGCCAGTACCCAATTTGCACCTGGATGGGGAGAGGCAAAATGGTGTAATGTTCATTCCCAAGAACACAATATGGTCACTGTCCGTATTCAAACCTAGACTGTCTCCACCCAGAGATTGGAGATCAAAGTTGTGTTGAATATCAGACAAAATGAATTCAATGTCTTTATGGATGCAGATAAAAACAGTTTTTAATCAAATTTTTCTTTGTTTCCGCTACTAACTCAGGGGAAGTCCTGATTGTATGTTTTTCAATCCATAAAACCTGACTCTTTCGTATGAAGTCGGTTGTACCATTTTCATAGCATCCCCAATCTTTCAGGTATAGAACTTTACATTCCACTTTCGTGGGTACTCTGTAATGTCACACAGAGAGAGATTATATTCACGGGTAGAGTTTTGGAATTTATATTTTGCCTAGATAGCGGCACTTGCCTGCTCTTATACGATTTTAGACTGTCAAGGATCTTTAACGTCCATAACCTACACAAGGGATTTCCCATTTTATAGCTCATCAACAAAGCGAGGCATTCAGATTCCACACTACCCAGTTAAAGTCAAGGGTTCGCAGAAAAAATCCACCGAACACTGGTATGTATTGAACTCGGATCCATGTGCTCCGTGAGTGAACGCTTTACTGACTGATCTATTTTGCCCTCAAATCAATTGTTGATATATTCAAATGCTAAACAATGCATTAAAAATATCAAGCTATCACCCCCAGTTAATACCTTTCAGTCTATAACTTTTTGTATCTAATGAAAAAAGCAAAGTAAACCAAAAATTATCGAAAGTAAATAATCAGAAGTCCGGTTTTTGCGACAAAATGCCATGATATCAACCAGGTTTTTTTTTCTTTTGAAGTGATACACTGACCTTCTGAGACAATCTAATCCAGTATGCATATAAGTCTGCTTCTTCCATCCAACCCTTTGAAGAGATATCTCTGTGATTGTGCTTTTGTGTGGTCTTGTAACTCTGATTCCATTCCATCCCTCTTGCAACATTGACTTGGGCACACATGCGTGTCCAGTATATATATTACATGTATTTTTGTAAGGGTGTTGGTGAATACTCTGCCCTGGGGGCCAGATAAAAAAAAATAGAATTCCCCCAAATGTGCATAGGTATAGATGCATAATATTTTCTTTTCTCATGATAAAGTTGAAGTCTTACATCTCATCATGATGGGATATTGCTTTTCAGTAACATATTTTTGATACTGATAAAAGAATGACTTCTAATCCTAATTATGTAGGTCCCACAATATACTACAGAAATTGAGGTATTAAAAAAACAATGTGCAAGCAAGTGAAAAATAAGTATGAAGTCAAATTAATGTTAGTGAGACGTTTATAAAGTAAGTGGGGGGCAGAATAGCTCAGTCAGTAAGGCGTTTGCTTTCTGAGCACATGGGTCTGAGTTCGACCCCCGTAAGTGGCAGGATTTTTTTGTGCGAACTTGTTGATCTTTATTCACCCCCGGCTCCAATTGGGTAGTGCGGAGTCTAAATGCTGAGCTCCATTGGAGACGAGCTACAAAATAGGAGATCCCGTGTGTATGTTACGCACATTAAAGATCCCTTGACAGTCTAAAACCATACAAGAGTAAGGAAGTGACGCTGTCCAGGCAAAATGTCTAAATTAAAAAAATTCTACCCATGAATGTCTCACCCTCTATACTACAGGTCAGACTAGTTCCAAATGTATTGACCATTGTCTTTCCTTTGGAATAAAGCTAGTATGATCAAGAGGAACAGCGCCTCTAGGCAAAGCGTTGTTCCTAAGTAAGAGGCTGCCCAGGCAAAGCAGCGATATAGCTGCTTTGACTGTCTGTGAAAGACAAAAAGAGCCATTATATTATAAAGTAAGTAGACATGCAAAACAAACCTGACAAAGGAAATTGTGCTTTGGGTCCTGGTGTAGAGGAGAAATAGTTCCAGCTGGACCAAACCAGGCATTAATATCGACATCCTCTTCTTCACCAAGGCAACAGTAGACAGGAACACTGATGTCATCCCGCAACTCCCGTACCTAAACCCAGAAAGCACCAAATACGGCCCATTACAAACTGAAGAAACAGTGATAGATAGGACAGTCTTGAAAATAGCTTGCAATAAAAGAGTATTCAATTTGATTTCCCTCACAAGGGTACAAATTTGATAAGATTTAATTCAGAAAATGTTCAGTCTATACAATTCTAGAACATAATTGATGACTGATGTGAAACTATTGTCAAGTTTTTTGTTTTCTGCTGGAGCAGTTCAAGTCTCATACACTTAGCTCACATAAACACATTTTTTTAAAAATTAGTCAGCCCACCTCCATTCATTTTCTGTGAATACATCTATCATCAAATAAAAACACATCAGTACAGAAATTGCAACATTATGAACAGACAACTCATACTTTTTCAATGAACAATTTGACCAAACACAAGAAACACCGTTTCCTTTGAAATCTTAGCATTAAGATGAGTAACATTTGTTTGTAGCATTTCAAGCCTAGTATGAACTAGAATCTAGTAATAAAAAAGAAATTTGACTTCAAAAACGATTTAAGAAGCACATCTTTCTGCTGGGGAAGTAAACCTATGACAAACTAGGAGGTGATCTTGTATTACCTATTCTGCCTCAAGCAAAGAAAAACTAAAATAAACGTAGGCACTTTGCGTCCTTTAGGCTATTCAGAGCTACTTTCTTAAGCTCTGAATAGAAAAAGAAAACCTGAATAATGGAGAAAAAAACCCACACACACACACGTGAATGCTGCCAGAAAGTTGAGAAATGAGAAAATAAGTCACACAAGCCACAAGAGCCATCCAAAATTAATGACATTAAACATATAATATATGCCTGTAATGTATTTTTTATCCTGTTTTATAGACCTGTCACTTTGTGATGGTTTTCACTTCTGAGTGACTATTTTTAAAAAAAAGTTATTTTATTAATTTCTACCATGAACTTGGAAAAAGCGGAACAGTATTCTGAGTCTTATTAATGATACCAAACAAGTTAACTGCAATGCAATTTTTCCCATGAAATGAGTAATTAGCAAAATTTGGAGCAATATACATGTGTATTACAATATTTTCACCCGTGTAGTCTAAAAATAATAAAACGTTTAATAAAAATAAATTGATCTGACAGCTCCTTAGGTACAGTACAAAAGAAGAAGAACAACAAATTTTTAGCTTGTGTTTGTTTTACTGGCCTGTGATAAGATTTATCACAAAAAATTCTTAAGTTCATCAATTAATCCTTTCAGTATTTTGTCTGAAAAGGAATTCCCAAACAAAACAAAACAAAAAAAGAAAAGCAGATTAAACCCCCCTTTTCTCGAAATTAAACACTTTTCAAAGAGCCAAGGAGAACTCTAAATATCATACTAAAGAATAATACAATCTGACTGACCTGGTCAAAAAGCTGATGCTGAGCAAGATAAGCCTTAGTATTTGCGTGCGGATTGGTGACATACTGGTCAATCATTTCACTGATGGTCATCAGTTTCTGTGTCCAAGATTCTTCTGTGTACCTTGCCCCAAGTTCAACAGGGACAGTCCTGCAGCCTGCCACTGACCGAAGATACTCCAGAGACCATTTACGAGATGTAAGAGCTGGCCAATAGCCTATGGCATCCGTAATTACTACAGGATGCTCTGCTTCCATAAACATTGTCTGGAACATTTCCACAGACGGACATGAACATCTTGGGATGTCGTGGATGACTTGATTTTGAATTTGAGGTGGAAGAGAAATTTTAATGTTCATGCTTGCTTCTTCTTGCAAGCTAGTTTTCATTTGTTCGTTGTTCAATTTACTCTTTTTAACAGGAGACTGTAATAAATCACAAGGCTCACCTTTGCACACTTCTTCTCGAAATCTGTCCTCCTTTTGTTTTAATATCTTATCTTCCTTAAACATAATTTCCTCTTTTCCAGAATTCTCTCTTGTGAAGTCTGCGAGAACACCAAAAGCCTGCTGAAATTCTCTTGACATCCTGGTCAGAATATTGTTGAGAATTGGTGCTCCCATCAACAGTCCCATGTCACATGTCTTTAAGATGGTCATGTGATCAATATTTCTGGATGGGTCAGATAAAAGAGAACTTAAACTCAGAGCTTTCAGGACGGATATGAGCGTATAAGCTTGTCTCCAACAGACAGGTACATCCTTCCAATAGCCTGTATTCAATTCCTCCCACGTCTTATCCAGCAGTGGGCCACAAAGGTCAAGACACTCAGCATATTTACCACTGTACAGTAAATTTACAGCCATTTCTAGTTTTCCTCTAAAATCTGAGACCTTTGAAACAAATAAAAGAAAAAAAGAAATAAAGGTATATATATATATTAATCTCCACTGAATACAGTTTGTAGCAGTTTTTACTACAAGGGTACTTTACACAGTTTACAAGAAAGATAATTATAAAGTATTTATATAAAGTGATTATTTATTGAAGAATATGGACAAGCCATTAGGATATTGGATGATTACGATGAGAGAAATATCTCTGCTCATCTACTGTCACCATATAAGACAAAAAAAAATTAGTTGAGACAACATTTTGAAACCTTGGGACATGTTTTGTGTATAATCCTCAATTATGTCACTAATACCAAAAGTAATTGTTCTTTCCCAGTTGGTGGTGCCTGATAGAATTGTTAAAATGAGTCTATTTATAAGTGAATGAATGAACTTATCTCCTTTATGTCATGCTCCAGTGGAGGCAGATGAAGGACCTTTGTATATTTATTGACCTGTGAACATTGTTTTGCAAGACCACTGGCACACTCATTCAACACCCCTCCCATCATGATCTGTGTGTACATTTTAGCAAGACCATCTAAGTATTGTCAGGGTACACATTGCACATGTTTCAGACATTCACAAAATGCCTCCCTTAACAGCTATACTCCACTCTAATAGTCATCCACCTCTCACTTTGTGATAAGCTAAGAATTTGAATTCAAATCAACACTGAGGCAAAGTTTTAGGCTGTGGTAGAGCAAAAAACTAAAAGAAAGAAAAAAAAAAGTTATTTCATACAGGTCATGGATAAAACACTTGTAGGCCTACTTTTGAAAAATGGAGAGAAAGCAATATCATATGCCTACTCGGCCATACTGTTTTAGTTTCATGGTTCTTTTCCATCAAATTACAAAGAATTTAAGATAACCTGTAATAATGAGCGTTTCCCACACGAGAAGAATTTTAAATGCTACATAATAAATAATGAGCGTTTCCCACACATGAAAAGTTTCAAATGCTGCTCACTATTAGTGTGGCGCGGTGGCCAAATGGTTAGAGCGTTGGACTCCTAATCCAAGGGTCCAGGGTTCGAATCTGGGAGGTGACCGTGTTGTGTTCTTGGCAGAGACACTTTACACCATTTTTCCTCTCCCCACCCAGGTGTGAATTAGGTACCAGCATAATATTCTGCTGGGCAAGTAAACCTAAGACAGACTAGCGTTCTGTCAAGGAGATGAAGTAAAAATCATCTGTTCTGCTTCATGCTACTGAAACTGGGATAAGCTCCGGCTCTATGGGCGTCATAGGCCTCGAAGACACTTTACTTCACTCTTAGTACTAAATCTCTGAAGATGAAAAGTTTACATGGTAATGAAGAGGTTAGCTATCAGACCTTATCACCTATCGAATTAATTCTACTTGCAGTGCTGAAATAACCAATAAAAGGGTGCTCCCCCTCAAAAAATAACAAACAACAACAGAAGATACTTTGTTCTTTTTTCATTAAAGTGTGACTGCCTTTTTTTTTTCAAATGCAATGGAGTTCCCTTTAAAATTTCAGTTTCATCAGACAAGGGATAGCTGTTCATTTTAACCAATGTTCAAACCTTTCATAACCATAGCGCATTCTAGTTTAAACCATGATCAGTGTTTTGCTCATGCCCCTGCTTTTCCCAGTCACATATTTGTTTAGTTTTTGACTTGTAGAGAGAAACAAAGACAATGTGCTCATTCTGTTGCCGATGAATTATCATCTTCAATACATCTCTCTGCTACAACCACTTGCAACATAGTTTTGGAGTTATTGTGCAGCTGATATATTCCATTCCAAACTAAGATTTGGCTATTACTATATTATATTATATAGCAGTGAAATTATGAAAGGGAATGGCAAATGTAATATGTAACAATTATTATCTGTAAAAATATAAACGTTTTGGAGTTTGAGTGATGTGATCTAGATATGCCGCAGCAAGCACTGTGGGCATTCCCCTCTTCCCCTGGTCTCTTGTGTGACTTTAAGGATCATATAGAACTTGGCTTCATTAAAGATATCAAGTAAAAAAAAAAATGTATGCAAGAGATGTGGGATGAGTGGCCGCATGGCTCACAACATACGATGCCATAAAGACACTTTGACAGGTTGACTCCATAGAAATTATATAAGTGGGGGAGGGTGGTGCAGCCCCTTCATAAAGACTTGACCTGTGACATTTATAGAACAAAAATAATGGCTGGAACTTTGTGTGCACATATGAGTCTTCCATTTTATGCAGATTTCACTATGAAAATAGACTTACCATTGAATTATAACTTGAAATTACAACAAAAAGATCCTTAGGTTCTGAAGGCAAAAGTTTCACTGTCTCATGCCGTTCCAAGCTCAACTCTTCACTTATCTTTGTTGAGCTGTGCATTATATGTTGAAGTTCATTTTCTCCTTCCATGTTCCTTGTTCATGAGTTGCTGCTGTAGGCCTCTAGAGGGTAAAGGAAAAAAAACCCAATGGGTTAGTCAAACATCTGTTCAAAAAGACCAGCATTTTAGGTTACTTTTGAGCAAACAAATCACATTAAGGACTGATGGAATAGCAACAGTTTACGCTGTCCATGTCCCAATTAATATGTTGATCTCCTCACAGAAAAGTTTTTCTTTCTTTGTGTACATTTGAATAGCAAAAAACCCACTCAATCTATTTAAACTATGAAGATATTTCTAAACTACAGAGTCTAGAATCTAGATCTGCACAATACTGAAAAGTGGGAATGATCAGTCTGTTGAAGTAATTGAGCCGTATCGCTAGGTCAGAATTATACCTAATAGGCCTATGATTTTAAATCGCTAAATGTGTAGGGAGCTTACATAACTCTGGATCTAGATTCTAGCTCGAGATATATTCATCGTTCATTAAATCATAACGTTCTTCATTCTCATCATTTCATTCTGTGCTCCCATTATAAGAGTGTGGCACAGTGGCCGAATGGTTAGAGCGTTGGCTCCTAATCACAGGGTCCAGGGCTCAAATCTGCGAGGTGACTGTGTTGTGTCTTTGGAAACGACACTTTACACAATTTTTCCTATCCCCACCCAGGTGCGAATTGGGTAGGCCTACCGGCATATTCTGCTGGGGAAGTAAGCCTATGAGTATGACAGACTAGCGTCCTGTCTAGGAGATGATGTAAAAATCATCTGTTCCACTTCACGCTACCGAAACCGAGATAAGCTCCGGCTCTATGGGCCTCACAGGCCTTGAAGGAACTTTACTTTTTACTTTATAAATGAGCACCTGCTGATTTAAAGCATTGATTTATTGAATAGATCTAGATATAGATAGATCTAGATCTATCTAGATTCTAGATTCTAAATGATAAATTATTGAAAACATTTTTTTTTCCAGGTCCATTCATAAGGAAGTGATACAAGACCTAGATGATCTTGATTCTAGATGATAATATGATGATAAAACAAGGGACAGAAGGCATAAATCTAGATCTAGATTTAGGAACTACATCTAGAGGTTCATTATTATTCTATTTTAGATTCTAGATTCGAATTCTAATCCATTTTGATGAGGTGCTGCTCTCGTAGTCTAAATCTTCACCAGACGACTGTGCACGAAAGGGCAGGTTCTCTTGATTTTAAAACTTTAAAAATAGAAAGTCTAGATCTAGATCTATAGGATCTAGATTCTAGATCTATTCTAGATTCTATAGATATCTATATCTAGGTCTGTAGATCTAGATCTAGATATCTAGATCTAGATAGATATAGATCTAGAGTCTAGATTCTAGATTCTATATCTAGGCCTATTACAATTTTGAAAAAAAAAATGAAACCAATCAAAACTGAGGTTGGTTTAGGCCTAGAAACAGTACGTCAGTAGTGGGTCTAGGGTTTAGGCTTATCATGTAGATCTAGATATAGATCTATATCTAGATTCAGGCCCCTAGATCTAGATCTAGGCCTACCAAATCAAGGAGGGGTTTCACGATCTTCCCGTCGCTCTGTCAGCCTGTCAGTTTGTCTGTGATGTGACGTCACAAGATGTACTGATGATATAGGCTAGGCCCTAGGCCTATCAAGATGAAGAGAAAATCTGATTGCAGATTTGGAACCAGATTCAAATTATGAATAGATCTACATGTATGGAGCAGAATCGATTAACAAAATTATTTTTTGAAATTACATGTGATTAAAAAAAATCTAGATCTAGAATATCTAGATATAGATATCTAGATATCTAGATCTAAACAGTAAAAAAGAATTTCGAAGCATTCTGACATGATGCATACAATCTGTCAGGATGACTTTTAAAGTTTGTAAAAAAAGATGATGGTCTTATCCTAACATTCCTCTTTCATGGTTAATTTCATGGACATAATCTCTCTCTCTCTCTCTCTCTCTCTCTCTCTCTCTCTCTCTCTCTCTCTCTCTCTCTCTCTCTCTCTCT
>JBDFRD010090391.1:0-13608 GCA_039654405.1 Bullina lineata
CAAGGTATTCGCTATTGACCCCTTTAGCCTTGCTACCGTATTTCACACGATAAATGTTCTTTTTTTATCATTTTTTTTAAAATGCCACCTACTAGATCTATTTTGACTGGTCCTTAACTTTTTGTGAAGACTAGTACATACACAGTGTAATGTATTATCATATTAACAAGAAATGTATGAAAACATGATAATGGTAATTATAATAGTATAAGCCGTATGAGTCTAGTCGTTGGCAACATAATTACCATATAAACTGGATGTACCGGTATACAAGTAGATAATTTAGGCCTACCAAATGTTTTGATCCTTTGCCTTGCTCCATTGGGAATGCGGCTCTGTAATAAACACTGGGGGGCAGAATAGCTCAGTCAGTAAGGCGTTCATTTTCTGAGCCCATGGGTCCGAATTCGAGCCCCGTAAATGGCAGGATTTTTTCTGCGAATTTGTTGATCTTTATTCAACCCTGGCTCCAACTTGGTAGTGCAGAGTCTGAATGCGTCTCTGAATTGGAAAAGCAAGAGCAAGCAAATTTACCTGCGTCTCCGGAAAGGCAAGAGTAAGAATATGTATGTGACGTCACACGCACGTTTCCGATTCAAAATTTTGTTTCGTTTCCGACCATGTTGAGAGCAAACGCGGTAGAAGGATCGGAACATTTGTCAAATTAAATCTTTTTTTTTTTTTTAATCAGCGTTTCAAAACAGCAAAAATCAAAGACCGCCATGATGACCGTTCTATCTTTTTGTACCGTCATGTCAAATTTCAAATGCGTAGCCTCTGCGGTTTGTCCGGAAAAGTGACGCAAGCAAAAGAAGTTGCCAAATATATTATCATAGACTAGTTGGGCATCCGGCTTCGCCCGGGATGTCTTTGTGTGTTCCAAAATTAAGCATCCCCCCCCAAAAAAAAAACAAACAAAAAAAAAAAAACAACAACAACAACAAACAAAACAAAACAAAACAAAAAAAACCACCATCTCGGACGTGTAAGTGTTGAGAAAAAGATAAATACAGTAATAATTACAGCTATACGAAACTGAAACAACAAAGTGGAAGAAGGTCATTGTGTCCACCTCGTGAATCCGTCAAAAGCCGAGTTGGGTCCAAAACTTTAGATAGGCCTAGATATGGATGTATATATCTAAATCTAGAATCTACAGCAATCTAAGCTTACAACAATAACAAAAAATCCGTATAGATTCTAGAATCTACAACAACTACAAAATCCACAAAAGAAAAATCCGTCTAGAATTTACAACAGCAAAAAATCCGTCACACGCCAAGAATAATCAGAAAATCTCTCCACACTTGAAACGCGTCTCCGGAAAGGCAAGAGTAAGCAAATTTGTAACACTCGGAGACGCTACCAGGCTCTAAAACACTACCATTTACGGGTTCCTCTCTAAAACGCATCCGATATGACGCCATGTCTATTCTTGGCTTTTTTTTCCTTTATGAAGTCTAGTGCGTCTAACCCTAACTCTAACCCAGTACATATTGTATCGGGAACTTGACTTTGATCTTGCGAAGCCATCTTGACACTGACTGAATGTTTCATTTGTTTTTTTGGAGCAACCGGAGGAATTTCCCTTTGCAAAGTAACTGCGCGCAAACACTTATAAAGGCAAAACACGTGACGTCAAATCGGAGCGCTTTAGGCGTAGAGGAAACCCCAGAAATCGTAGTGTTTAAAAGTGTTATACATTTACCCGTGTCTCCGGAAAGGCAAGAGTAAGGAAATTTACGTGACGTCACACGCAAGTTTCCGGTTCAAAACTTTGTTTCGTTTCCGACCATGCAGAGAACAAACGCGGTAGAAGGATCGGAACATTTGTCAAACCTTTTTTTTTTAATTCAGCGTTTCAAAACAGCAAAAATCTAAGACCGTCATGATGAGCGTTCTATCTTTTTGTACCGTCTTGCCAAATTTGAAATGCATAGCCTCCGCGGTTTGTCCGGAAAAGTGACGCAAGCAAAAAAAGTTGCCAAATATATAATAGATTATTACAAGCGCAGATGCCCATTCAACGAACGGCTAAATACAGTAGATAACTCAATGCGACAGACTGGATCATTTGAACATTATGTAGCGTTGTCTTTCAATAGGAGCAAAAAATACCATGAAATAGACATGTACTCCTGTGTAATATCAGTTAACGACTTCCCTTCAATGAAGAAATACGACATCGCTTTGTCGTTGCTTGGGAAATTAAAGAAAAAAATTTGCGAGCCCACGTGTAGATTACAAAAAGAGTTGATTGCATTGCATAGGCTAGAATAGCCCGCTGGATTTAGCCAAGACACGTTTGGTGTGAAATGGTGTTCTCACTGCAGAATGATGTCGGTGGAAAATGCACAAAATGAAACCGGATGATAGAAATAAAAAAAAATGTCTAAATAAACAAATTTTTTTTTAAATGTGTAAAATTATTTTGCTTTGTTTTACAATTTTAAGTTTGCCCACGCCCGAGAAGGCATGTCTGTGAACATATCTATTATTTTTTCAGAATTTGGTCTACGCGTTTAAGAGAACCCGATCGTTACACGTCGGAAAGTTACTCTCATAATAGTATGATTATAATAATACATGTAATAATAATAATAATAATAATAATAATAATAATAATAATAATAAAAAAATAATAATTATTATTATTATTATTTTCTTTACAATGGAGTCCACTTAAGATGAACCATTTGGGACTTGATCAATAAGCAAGGTTTATCTTTATTTTCAAAGGAAACCAAAATTCCCGACACAGTTAATGTCATCATTGGTATCCGTTTGAACCACGCGTACGAAGCCTCGTCCACTTTTTCCTCTTTCCAAGTCTTCGTCCCCTTTCTGAAAAAATGTCAGAAGAAGCAGTGTCGCTTCTGATGTGTGACAGCACTGACTCAATTGCTATTGGGTTAAGAATTAAATTTTATGTGACTTTTCCAAACTTAATACAATTAAGGCATTTTATAATAGAAAATGTTCAACTTTATCATCACAGTTTTCAAGAAGATGTGCTGGACTGAGATAATTTTGTTGTCACATGTCAGGAGAAATAACGCGACACTCAAGAAAAAAATCTTTTTAACAAATCGCGACCGTGTAAGAACACACAAATTTGAAGTTGTTACAAAGCCACAACAACCATTTACATCAGAAACAAGTAGATTTCTATTTTGAATCTTCATATAGGATTCGGCTCTGGACTCATATATATGCACTTTTCTAATGCTTTTTTTGTTGGTATTTTTGAAAGTCATCAAGCAAGAACAAAAATGCAATGCTTTATCCAGCTAAATCAAATAACGCGTTTTACCTTCACAATCTGCATCATCCAAATCAAACGTTTCTTCCAAATAAACTAGACGCACGCGGCATCGAACGTATCTTGTTCTATGAGCCTTCCCACATGTGCCACTACATTCACTCCAATTGGACACCACATACCTGAAAAAAGTATAGCAAATAAGATCAAAACTACAAGATACAGTATAATGTAAATTGTAGGCCTATGTAAAATATTAAAACAAAATTAAAGAATCCGTCATGCTATAGAACTTGGTGTTGTTAGAAATGACCTATGATCTACCAACTTACAATCCTTTTTTAATGACACAATCAGGACCAAACCAGGTCCACAGCGTCCTCAAACTTGTTATGATAATTTAAAGTCCATCGACTTATAGAAACAGACGAAACAACACGCAATGTAGGCACCAACGGTTTTCATCTAAAATTGAGAAACAAAACGTAACATTTCAACGTGACATCTAGATCTACTTTTTGGTAATTTCAAAAAATTAAAAATTCGTCACAGATTTCACCAATGTTCCATGCATGCTTTACATTCCACATTATTGCGTACTTTTTACACGGCTTTCATTTAGCAGCGAGAGCACCATTTTGCCCCAAACGCATCGCTAGATGACTATAATCTAGATGCAACCCAGCCACAGATAAGTATGCCTACGCTGCACAATCAACTTCCTTCCCAATTAAAAAAAAAATTCCGAAGCAACGAGGAAGGGATTCCGACGTAAATTAATTAAACAATCGTGGGTGCTCGTTTCATGAACGGGGGAGTCGCTAAAGTCATAACAACTCGGAGACCTGAATAACAACCAAAACTCTCAAACTCCAGACATTCATCAAGCACATGTCTTAAGAACATCCTGAACATTACATAGCCTGAAGTTATCTCCAATCAAGAGCTTGGCCAAATGGCAAAGCAAGCTCCTATTTAAACAGAGATAAAAAAAAGGTGGGGATGGATAAGCAAAACTATGCGGAGGCCTGCTTTTAACATCAACATCATTAGGCAGGTCCTAGATTGGCTTCATTATAACAGCCTTTACATAAATTTACACCTTCCTTAATTCATTAATAATGTGTTCGCAAAACGGGTAACTTCGTTTGAATGACAGCTGTCATTTGAGCCGGGAAGCATTTACACAGGTCTGCCCATTCTTCTCTGTTCAAAAGCAGATAATGGATCAACCCGAAGGAACTGAAGTTTCCTTGGAAAAAGGCTGCTTATCTTGCTGCAGATTTCGCTGTATTCTATCCTTGGAAAGACCGGAATAGTTCAGGAGTCTTTTTGAGGGTTTGCTATGTATTATGAGTATTTGAGTGGGCGTCTTTGATACCCGTCTTGGACTACTACATATTCTGGTGGCCAGCTCTGTGTGTCCATGAGAGCTATACAACTGATACTTTCAGATTAGTGAAAAGACATTCACTGAGAAGATGAGGGAATGTAAATTTGAAGTCTCTCCGACTTATATAGTGAGTAAATAGATATCCTGGGCTAATAGAATGACAACTGACTATTTGGGGGGATTTCCCGAAGAACTATTCCTTTGTAACTGATTATTAAAGTGGACGTGGTTACGGCAGATACTATTTTGAGTCAAGTGCAGACTCAAATTTTAA
Organism: Bullina lineata; assembly: GCA_039654405.1. Taxonomy (NCBI): domain Eukaryota; kingdom Metazoa; phylum Mollusca; class Gastropoda; family Bullinidae; genus Bullina; species Bullina lineata. The sequence continues at coordinate 4,930 of JBDFRD010090391.1, forward strand.
TGCTGTTAAATATTGTTTTTTTTCTTTTGTCTGCTCAATTTTTTTAAAAACTTTTTGCAGTGACGGGTTGTTACTTTAATTAGTGAGGGTAGTGGTTCAGCACTATTAGACACTGTTTTAATATTGTGCAAAACAAAATACAGAGAAAGAAAACACACATGTTTCTACACAATACGTTTTCTGAGATTGCTACTGGCATGTATATATGAACGTGTGACAGTACTTCAAGTTAAATTCACGTCATTTTCCCGGTCTTTTTTGTTGCTATCACGGCTGATATCGCCTACAGCACTGACCACTTACGACCCCAGATCTTCTTGAATAAAACGCCACCGACACCAGCATGAGTATTTCTGCAGGCTCCACAGGCATTTTTTAAACTTATGCTTGCTTGGATGCATCTCAACTACTTAACTGTTATCATACTTTTTAAAGGTAACAGTTCGCGTTTTTTACATAACATTTCATGGGGTTCTTTTCCATGAACTCTATCCTCCTTTCCCGTGTATGTATGAATGTGGGTACTGGACAAAATGCACGTAATAGCAATGCTGAACTTCCGCATGTATGGTGTGATCGTTGCATACTATAAATAACATATATAAATCATATATACAAAGATATGGGAATATTTATGAACGTAGAACTAACCTGGGTAAGGTCATGTTAAATTTATCAATACGGTCTTCATGAATTATATCAAGCAGCCCATCCTTTCCTTGGAGTTCCTCAATCTGCACGTTTTTTACACCTGTCAGGAAGATAATTATAACAAAATAATAATAGTAGTATCGTTTGGACTACACTTCTATATCATTTTTGTCAATCCAAGTCAAAATAACAATAATGTATAGGGAAGAAATACGAAGGAAGAAGGCGAAAGGAGAAGGAGGCGACGAAGGAGAGAGCTGATGAGAATGACGAGATGCACAAATTATCATCAAGGCCTTGCTTCACGAATGAAGATCATCAAGGGGGTGGTTCACGTCTGCTGCAGGCAAGCATATGGCTGACGAGCCAGATGCGGGACTGACAAGTCCGGCCACAGCGGCTGCATGTGAAGATCGAATCGAGGCTTGATGTTGCTGATCCTGTTCTTTCTCCACTGTCTCATTTTTTAGACTCGCCCTGCGGGAGTCTTCGAAGGCAGAGACAATGTGGTGGATTGTCTGTCGCCAGGCCTAGCGGTCTACAGCGAGAGTCGTCCTTTGGCGGTAGCCAATGCAACAGGCGCCGAGCGCCTTCTTTAAGGCGTCTTTATACCTCTTTTTCGGCGCCCCCGTGTCTCGGTGACCCGTGGAGCCTTGCCATATAGAGCGATTTTTGGCATACAGTGGTCCTCCATCCTGAAGACGTGGCCTGCCCAGCATAGTTGAGACCTTAGCAGCTTGGTCTCTATGCTGATGGCCCCTGCCCGCTCCAGGACGTCGACATTGGTGACGAAGTCACACCAATGGATTTTAAGGATGGTGCGGAGACAGTGCTCGTGGAATCGGTTGAGATATCGCAAGTGGTGGCGACAGATGACCTATGACTCAGAGCCATAGAGTAGTGTGGTGAGCACCACAGCACTGTAGACTCTTATTTTTGTGTCACCTTTCAGTTGTTCGTTGCAACAGACCCTTTTATACAGCCTTCCAAAAGCGCTATTTGCTTTGGCAAGTCTGCTATCGATCTCCTTGTCAAGCTTGGCATCCGATAACATGATGCACCCCAGATAACTGAACTGATGGACTGCTTTCAGTTTGGTCTCGCCAATGGTGATGTGGGGAGTGCGGTATACTTCCCTAGGAGCAGGCACACGTACACAATACACAACTGAATTGATTATCGAGAAAGATGAAATCTACGTTTTTTTTCCTTTTCCCAATAAACTGGGTCTTAACAGTTTGAAGCTGCTTTGAGCACATTGCTTTTCCTCCCCTGTGAATATCAAAACTTAAGCTGTGAGCTCGTGATCGCGTGACATGGCCAAGCGAGAACAAACAGTACTAAAGTGGTCAAAAGTCGATAAGCCTCGACTGACAGATGCAAGGCTTTTACTAAAAAGGAGAAAAGCAACTCACGATGAGGATGCGAACAAGGAAACATCGTCGTACAGTTCTTTTGTGTCACAGGTTTTGAGTCGACATCGCAGAAAATTTCACCTTCATGACGACAGACAACTTCTCGTATCTGTTTTCCCCGGCCGCATGTAACACTGCACTGTTGATAATAAAAAATGATATAGTGTTGAGAATAAAATCAAGTAAAAAGAAAATGCTTGCAAATAAAAGGCTAACCGGTGACACATATTATGAGCCAATCATACAATGTAGAGACAAAAGGTTTTCACATAAAACTGAAAAACAAAAGTAGAATGTCAACGCCACTTGTATTTTTTTTGGTAATTTCAACCATGCATTTTTAAAAGTCGACGATGGCAAAGTTTGAAGAGAGTCTGTTCCGTTATAGCGAAGTTCGTGAACAGGCTGCTCCGAGTTCGCTTTTATCATAGAGAAGTAATCATTTGTATACAACTAGAACATGATCTTATGTAGGTAAGACTTTCCTTTATTAAATGAAAAGTTCATTTAATAAGAATTTAGATCTTATCTACAATTGAGTCCTTGCGGTTCAAGACATTATAATCATAGAAATCGATGTTTACGATCTAAGGCCTACCGATACTCTGGAAATGAAATCAAGTCAAGGCATTACCTTTATTTTAGATCTGGATATGAGATTATATGATCATTTTCTTCGATTTTTAGGGGAAAAAAACTGGTTGCAGCATAGTACGTATTCTCTTTTTCTCTCCCAGTCTTAGAGTGTGTCACACAAATTGTAGTTTTTGTTCGTTTAGTACTTTTGTTTTGTGTCGCCTGAGAACAAAAAAAAAAAATTCAATTTTAGGTGAAAACAATATGTCTCTACATTGCATGGTTGTCTCGTAATCAGTTGCGCCGATTTCAAGTTAGCCTCTTATTAGTACAAGCATGGTATCCGTTGCATGAACGGGGAAAATTCTAAAGGTACCCACTAATTTGACTGGGTGTATCAGGATGTAATTAAATTAAGTTAAAGAAACTATTATTATAACTATACTATTCATGACGGGTACGGGCGAGTGGAAGACTGGCTCCATAACCTGAAGAAGCAGAGCATAATTTCATCAGCACTGGGGCCTCAAACGTTCAAATCCAGCCCTTGCATTCCCAGCCAAATAGTTTACGTAGGTTCTTCCAGTCCTATTGTTGTGAAATTCCGAACAACTATTCGCTCGCTGTGTTGCTTCATGCCCGCAGCGTCCACCCAACACAACGCGGCGTGCTGTGCTGGCTAATTCTGACAGAACTAAAGAACATTTGTGAAAAGTAAGCCTAATTTCTCCATCGGCACGCATTGCCCCGAAAGGCTACCACAGAAAGGCCGCCGAGTTCTGTCTTCGAGTCCCTAAATACTGTAAACATTAGGAATCGTGCTCTACAAATTCCACTAATCGCACACAGATACTGCTTGGTTCTGAGCCAGTAAGCCACCGATAAGTCGTGCAGATTTCATAGGAATAAAAAACGATTTCCTTTCTCACTGAATTCGCCTGTTTTGAAGACCATGGGGAGTCATGCAAGCGTTCACCAACCACGTGGCGAAAGCGTGACGACACACAGCTGGACTAGGGGACTTTTAAATTGATCATATCGAAGCCGAGAGAGATCGTAGTGAAAATCAGATTGGAAATTTTTAATCAACCACCTCAAAATAACAAAAATATCGAGCATAATTTTGACTTTCTTATTAATAAAAAATACGCATTTTTTGTTTAATTTTGTCAAAACACTGTGGAACCATAACATCTCTTCATCAGGAGACGGCATGGTCCCCGTGACACACTGAGCGCGATTGAGGTGAGTGGAGCAGGCGGCGAAGGAGGCGCCCCCAAACAATCGGCGGCTTTTGTATGCATCCTCCTTCAGGCGCTTATATGCTTGCACGTATTCAGCGGCCTTTCTGTGGTTGCCCTAAGTGAACTGAGACAGACTAGTCGTGCAAACGTGCGACAGCCTGTCGCACAAAGTCGTACAAATGCAGTCGTCCATTGCACCCATTGGAGCGGGCCACACAAGTCGTACGACGTCGTGCGTTTACCGGACTGTCGGATAGACAAATATTTCTCCACAAGCTGTCGTACGTTTATCCGACCATGTGCGCCGGAGTAATGACTCATACTGTGTTAAAAAGGTAGGGCATGACACAATGTCGCATACTATCGTACGATTACTTCTATTTTTATTGTTTCCATGTCACTTCTTTGTTGTTTTGTTGAAGAAGTTATATTTCAGAACATCAAATCAGTATGGCACATGCACCATTTACAGTTCTATCTATATTTAATACGTGAACCCAATGTCGCCTCTTACGCCATTTTCTCTTTTTTCGTAAGTACAAGAGATACAGCAATCTGAGACGTTTATTTCCTATGCCTTCCGTGATGGAAATTATTGTATTTAGACGTGAGTAGTGTATCATGGTTATATGACGTCGTGCGACTTGGTGCACTAGTCTGTCAGGGGGCTTAGGCCTCATTTATAGTGAAATTGTCTTTTACACTGTTTATGGTCGTGTCCAAAACAATGCACGAGTTAACTGCTACTGTCACATAAAAGATCGCGTGGAAGTTCGTATAGTGACGCTGTGTCCGCATGACTCGCAGGTCATGGGCGCTGCGAAAACAGAGCATGCTTTATTTTGTAGCCGCTCACTTGTTTCCGAGCGAGAAAAAATGGCGACGTTGCTTCCGTTCTAAATATATCACAGTCGGAATCGGAATTACAAAAAATATCATCAACCAAATGCAATTTTAAAGAAAAATAAATGCCATATTTGAAATCAGTGTTTCGAATGATGGTACAGGCGCGAGGAAACCTGGGAATATGCGTATTTTTAAGTTTTTTTAGAAAAGTTTTAATTAATAAAAAAAATAATCCACCCAAACTGTCATGCCGTCTTCTCCCCCTTTCATCCAGTTAACTTAGGCTCATTGAATTCAGAATAATTAATTTATTAAGCGTATTTTGTTTAATTCTGAAGTAGACTGTCTTTCTCCAGCACTTGGGGAATTAAGTGTTGATATTCACCATGGAATGCTCTTTTCGCATTCATTGCGTGCACAGAAGTGTTTCGAAATCTTTTATTTTTTCTTCTCCTCCACCACAGCACGAAAGCTAGCTTCTGTCTTCGTGTCAGCGTCATCTTGTTTTGTAGCCGCTCCTCACACCGTTGCACTATAATAACGTTTCTGCGGCGCCAGTCTGCAGTGAAACGGACGCCGCGACAGACAGTTTCACTATAACAGAGGCAAAAGGCTTCAGGGGAAATCATAATCTTTTGGCTACATACTGAATCAAAGCGATGACAAATGACAGCCCTTTTGACGGGACTCGGCAATCTTTTTGAAAATAATTTCTAAGTGTAATAAATAGAAAAATATAAACAGTTTTTGCGTCATTTGTAAGGCCTATTTCAAGTTTTTCTGAGGTTTGGTGCAGCACAAATCCATGCCGCTCTTGATCTTAGCTTATTTTGAAAATGATGGCCCGTCTTAACCTTTTTAATGATGCACCCCAACCTTCAGTCCCTCCCTTCTTGTCTAAGATACTTCTTTGGTATGTGAATTCCTCAACTTCATCCACTGGTGTATTGCCTAAGTTGACCTCCAAAGCAGATACCTTTCCAATATTCTTTATTTCGTTTGTCCAGGATGAATCTTCAAACCTACTCCTTTTGCTTGCATTTGTGCTTGGCCATGTCATGAGATCATCAAGGCTGCTAAGACATTCCCGCACGGCACCGTGCAAGGAGTGAGAAGGAGAGGCAGACAGGGGAAGAGATGGGAGGACAACATCTCAGAATGGACGGTTTGGGGATTGAGGTTAAGCGAGACAACCAGGAGGTCTGAAAACCGAGAGGATTAGAGGATACTCCTTGCCAGATCACCCATGGCTTCCCAACGGTCCACAACACTACGCGATGGATAGGACAGGATAGGATAGGGTAGGATGAGATACGAGTGCTATGTGTCTGCAAAGTCGAGGTCGTCTAGCTGTTGCCATAGTGTCCACTGTATTCCATTTCTTCTTCCTTTGGTGGTTTCCTTCATGATCCAGTCAATGACCAGGATGAAGAGGAAAGGTGAAAGAAGGCATCCCTGTCTCACTCCTGTGAAGATATCGAAGGGGTCTGATTTGGCCTTCGTGAAAGACTCTGCAGTTTGTTCGTTCGTACGAGAATTTTACTAAGTTGACTATTTTCTCTAGGATTCCGTAATGGCACATCAGTTTCCATAGTAAACTTCAATCCAACCTGTCAAACCCTTTTTCGAAGTCAATGAACTTCATGATGCCTTCCATGACTTCATTTGGGAGATGACTTTGCTAGTTCTTCCTTTGATAGGGGTCCAGTTTCTATAGGCAGATCAATTCTTGCTGGTAGGATCTCTGGGGGACTCTTTGGTGCTGGTCTGTTCAGAAGTTGGCTCAAGTATCTTCTCCATCTATTGAGTTGCCCCTCTCAATCAAAGATGAGAGGTGTGCCATCTAAGTTTTTACACTGGTATTGCTAGTTTGCTCAGTTTCCCTGAGAAATGTTGGTGATTTGGTGTACTGTTCTCATGTGGCCGTCCGCCGTTGCTTTCTCTGGTCTTTCTGCTAATTCTTCTAAGTACATGTAGGTGTTCTTGTCCTTTTGAATTGCCTTCTTTACCTTTCTATTCATTTCTTCATACACTTGTTGTGCCGCCATCTTATCTGCTCTGGTCCTGCCGTTGATGACTAAAGCCTTCATTTTCTCTTTCTTCCACCATGTCTAAGGACTCCTGAGTAATCCAGTCTTTGTTCTTGTGTGACTTTGGTCCGAGTTCTTATTTGCACGTAGATATAATGCTTCTTTGACTTTCCTCCAATGCTTTTCTATTTCTGTCTCCTCTTCTAGTCGTTGTTATCTGTGTTTCTTCTGTTTGTCTTGTAAAAGGTTCACTTGAAACTTTAGCCTCTTGCAATCATACACTGGTTCAAACTTCCTCAACTGTAACTTGATGACTGCCAGGAGCAGGTGGTGGTGTGAAGCTGCATCTGCTCCCCTCATCACTCGGACATTTCTAAGCGAACGGCGAAAATTGCAAAAATACAGAAATTGTCTATTTGATGTTTCTGTTCTTCCATCCGGTGATACCCTTGTGGCTTTGTGTATCCGCTTACGTAGGAATATTCTTCCATCTATCACCATAAACTTGTTAAGATATTCATATTGATTCTTTTCTTCTTTGTTGTAAATGAAGCCCTCAGTATCGTCAGCCCATGTGCTTGCCGTCCTCTGAATGTTTTCTGGACTCTCTTGTTCAATATGATTGACATTCCATTTCTATGCATCCCTGTGTCTTCATGTCCTGAGTAGACCATCAACTCACGTGTCCTAGTTTCTTTTGTCCAGCTTGGCCCCAGTGGGTCTCGCTGATTCCCAGAATATTTAGACGGTACTTTTGCATTTCTTTTTTGACTTGAGCAGTCTTCCCATCCTCAAATACGGTCCGAACGATCCACGAACCAATCCAAAGATTCTTGTTTAAAGATGGAGGCATCTGCTCAGCGGCTTCCTTGTGGCTTTGACCGTTGGACATCATATATCCTTGTCGGAAACTTCATCTTCTGTCAAGACTTGAGTGTTCTGTTGTTCCCTTGTACGTGTTTTTGTAACGATATTCATTTTTACAGAATAGGGGTGTTAACCCTATGTCCACCCCCCCCCCCCACCCCTGGAGGACAAGGAGGCTCAGAGTTGGGAGCCACCACCTATTAGGTCTTTTAGTCGCCTCATACGATCACGCATACATACGGTGGGAGCATTCCTTTGGGACACCCTTCCACACAGGGTGGAAAATGACTACAGCACCCTGTGTTCCCAAATGATCGCCAACCGAAGTACTAACCACGCACAAGGTTGCGGTATTTTCAACGTGGTACAGCCGTAGTCAAATCGAAAATTGGCAAAGCAAGAACGGCATTTATCTTACTATTGAAGGTGTGGAGGACAAGCAAAAAGGCAGTCAAGACAAAGATCAGATTCTTCAAGTCTAATGTGAAATTGGTCCCGATGTATGGATGCGAAACATGGACAAAACGCATCCTTAAGACATATGTAAACATTTGCTAAAGGAAGATTTTCAAAATCAAGTGGGAAGATAAGATCAGGAATGAAGAAATATGGAAAAGAGCAAGTCAGGCACCCATAGAAGAAGAGCTAAGAAAACGAAGATGATAGACTGGGCATACTTTACGGAAATCACCAGGTAGCATCACGAGACAGGCATAGCAGTGAAACCCGCAAGAAACCCGAAAACAGGGAAGGCCAAGCGAAACATGGAGAAGATGTGTGGAGAGAGACGGAGAAGGAACAGGACAAACATGGTCAGAACTGGCAAAGTTATCCCGGGACGGAATGAAGTGGAAATCCCTTGTGTGGGACCTATACACTGATAAGGGTGAGGGGCAATGATGATGATGGGCCCAAACCCACACACGTTTTTATATACATGTATTGCAATTAATTTCTGAACGTATCCCCACATTGTGCTCTCTCTCTCTCTCTCTCTCTCTCTCTCTCTCTCTCTCTCTCTCTCTCTCTCTCTCTCTCTCTCTCTCTCTC